>VDFB02099070.1:0-61001 GCA_007258455.2 Sequoia sempervirens | reverse complement strand
TTCAAACGGTTCACGAATCAGAGTCCCGGATCAAAAGTTATGGCCCCGGGAAGTTGGCGCACTTTCTAGAAGATACCATTACAAATGCTCTTTTGGAATTTGAACTTCATGTTGTAAATTTTCGGTGCCAAACTGCCTAAACTCAATTTGAATGTTGTTTTGGCTCCAAACTTATGAGGAGTTTATTTATGGGTGGGTTTTCTAATTTTTGGGTAACTTTTTGGGGACAAGCTCGCATATTGCGAAAGGGTTATTTGTAGCTTTCTGTAGCTTGCATGTGTTGTAGAACTTGGGGATTTGAGATCCTCTGCATGTAAGAAGCTCCATTTTCTGAATAATAAAATTATTCTCTAGTTTGTGGGTTATTTTCTGTGTCTCAGGTTTGTGCCCTCATCAAGTTTTGGTCTTGATGACCAACTTTTTGTACAAACAAGGTCTCCATCCTCCTTTGTAAGTCTAGTGCATTTTGGAAAATTAATGAAATAAGGATTCCTTGATGTAACTAGACACTTGAGGGGAGTCACCTTGCTTATTTGAGTTTGTTTGGATGCCTTTCACATATTTTGGAAGCATCTTTGTAGGCAAGTTGGTGAAAATTGTCTAAATTGCCTTAATTAGGCATTAAAGAGTAAAAATGAAGTCTAATTATGTTTCCAACAGCCAACTGATTCAAATGGAAGTTGGAGGACATTGGAGGGAGTTATTAGGCTTCAAATATTCCTCTCCTAGTCGAGGCAAGGCTGATGAACAAGTTTGGAAGGAGTTTTTAAGAAGAAGTTTTTTTGTTTTTTTCATAAAGAAATTGTTGATCCCGTACATTGTATGACTTTTATGTGTTGTTCCATGATCTAAGCCTATAATTGTTGGATAGATAATTGAATAACCTTTCTTTTGGCATTGGAATGGTATAATTTTATGGACAATTGAGTGAGATATCCCCATGTTTTTCCTGTAGAATTTGTTGATCACGTGCTTGGTACAATCTGTACGTTTTGTTTTATGATAAAATAATATAATGGTTGGAAAGAAGATTGAATAAGATTTCTTTTGGTGTTGGATTGGTGAGTTTTTATTTATTATTAAGGGAGATATCTTAATTTTACTCCCGGGTGGTCTGAAAACCCTTAAAATCAGGGTTTTGGGTGAAAAATGCATATTTCTTCCATTCCCACGTTGTAAAATTGCTAAATATCAGTGGGATGGAAGATATAAGGGTGTACCATAATTTTAGCATGGTCTTGGAGAATGGTAGGATCATTGGAGGAAGAGGTGTAAGATTTGTGGATTGACATCTCTATGTGGTAAGCCTAATTGAAAAACAAAAAAGTGAGTTTTTGCTTGATTTTGAAGAATCTATTTAAGAGGCACTTAGGGATGATGGTTAAAGGTGTAAATAACCTATATTAGTCTAAATTATGGCTTTGGGGTGCAGGGGTGATCCTAGGTAGTCAAGACCCAGGTGTAGGTCTTTGGATTAGGCCTCTTGGAGCAGCGATAGAATAGGCCATGGTGGATTTTGCATAGACAATAAAAAAAAATGGTTTTGAGGCTTTGTAAGAGTCTATTTTGGGAGTACAAATTTAGTTTTTTTATGTCATAATAGTCGTCCATGTGTAATTTAAATTGATTGTCCTACCGGGTGGAGTTAAAGACCTTAAATGTGAAAGAGACCTAAAATATTGGAATGAAAAGTAAAGGATGGTCCCTAGGTGCAAGGTGGGTTGTTGAACCTTGATTTGGTTTGTGTTGAAATGTTTCAATTGTTCCCAAATCCTTTGGGTGGTCTTTGTTTATAACCCTAGGTGTGAGGGGTTTCTTCCTTTAAGGAATAGTGGTGTTTAGGACTCCTCATAAGAGTGTTTGAGTAAAGCATTAAGTTGAGTGACTTTGCCATTTGTGATTGTGATTTTTCCTTCCCTGCCACTCTGCATCATAGTGGTATTAGAGTTTGATTGCAGGAAGTTGTTGAAAGGAAGTCATCATGCCTCCAAAAGTTGGACCAGTGGTTGCAAAGGAGTTGAAGGCCTTGAGAGAAGATATAGAGGCCTTAAAAGCAATGAATAGAAGGAGAAGAGTGGCCATTGAGGAAGAGAGTTCCTCTAAAGAGGAGCCAGAGGATGAAGAAGGTGAAGAGAACCTTCAAGGGGAAGATATACCCCCTCATGAGAGAAGAATCCTTAAAGCATTGCAAACATCAAGAGGAGAGTCCTCTAAAGTGAAGATGGATCGACCGGTGTATAATGGAAAGATTGATGTGGAAGAAGTGTTAGAGTGGGTAGAGGCATTGAATAATTACTTTGAATATAAAGAAATGGTAGAGAATAAGAAGGTAAAGTTTTCCAAAACAAAGTTGAAGGGATTTTCCTTGACATGGTGGAATTTCATCCAAGGAGAAAGGGTGAAGATGGGTAAGTCCATGATCAAATCATGGGATATGATGGTGCATTGGTTGAAGGTACAATTCCTTCCTGCTGATTATGAGGTCTAGGAGTTCAAAAAGAGGCAGAATATGAAACAAAAAGACATGGATGTTTCATCCTACACCGAGCAATTCTACAAGTTGAGCATGAGATGTGAACATGTAGAGAGTGAGAAGGAAATGTGTCCAAGTATATCAATGGCCTAAGGCTAAACATACAAGATGAGATCAGTTTGGTTACTCCTAAGACCATGGAGGATTGCATACAAGTTGCACATAAGGCTGAAGAGAAGATAAAAAGGAAACAAGAGTAGCAAAGTAAAGGAAGAGGCAAGAATTTCAGAGGTAGAGGCAATTTTGGGGGCAAAAATCAGTCCCAAAAACATCAAGAGGAGTCTAATCCTAATGAATCAAGTGGAGACTCAAGCAATAGAGGGGGATTCAGGGGTAGGAGACCCAATGGTAGAGGCATATTTAATGGAGGGAAAGGTTCTAATCAGTTTTTAGGGAGGTGTTACACTTGCAACCAGCCTGGGCATCCATCCTTGAAATGCCTTGAAAAGCAAGGATCAAGCTCTCATGGTGGTGAGAGGAGGAATCAATTGGTACATGAAGATGAAGAAAGTGTGACCTCACTTGCAGTTAACATCACATCAAAAGTTGGAGAGAACTTGATGATTAGGAAAGCATTGCTCAAGGCACCAATCCCTGAAGAACCCCCACAAAGGAAGGCACTCTTCAAAATCAATTGGACTCAGGATCAACTGATAATCTTTCTTCAATTGAGATGGTAGAAAAATTGAATTTGAAAAGGATTTCTCACCCTAACCTATACAAAGTTTCATGGCTTAGTGAAGGACAATAGGTCTTGGTGAAAGAGCAAGTATGGGTAGAATTCAACATTGGGCCATACAAGGACAAGATCCTATGTTACATCATCCCTATGGATGTGTGCCACTTGTTGCTTGGGAGGCCTTGGCAGTTTGATAGGAAGGCCAAGCATGATGGGGAGAAGAATACATACTCCATTGTGAAGGATGGGATGACTTACAACCTCACACCTCTCATAGAAGAAGACAAGGCAAAGCATGAAGGGCCTAGTGTTTTGATGGTGGGTGAGAAGGAGTTCATGAAGACCTTGAAAGAAAGTGGAGGAAGAGGATTCCTCTTGATTATGAAACCAAAGAGTGAAGTAGATTTTCCCACAAGGAAGGAGAAAGATGCACCTAGAGAAGTCCAAGAGTTGTTGGAAAGCTACAAGGACATAAGAGTAAATGAACTACCTAGTTCCCTACCTCCCATTAGGGATATAAGCCACCATATTGATATGATTCCAAGGGCTAAATTTCCCAATAAGGCTGCATACAAAATGACACCTGCTCAAAATGAGGAGATTGCAAGACAAGTGCAAGAATTGTTGGATAAGGGGCTAGTGAGAAAGAGTTTGATCCCATGTGTTGTTCCTACTATCCTAGCACCAAGGAAGGATGGGAATTGGAGGATTTGCACTGATTCAAGAGCCATTAATAGGATCACAATCAGATATAGGTTCCCAATGCCAAGGATGGAGGACCTTATGGATTCCCTAGAAGGGGGATCCTACTTTTCCAAGATTGATTTGAAAAGTGGTTATCATCAGATAAGGATCAAAGAGGGGGATGAATGGAAGACAGATTTTAAGACTAATGAGGGCCTCTATGAATGGTTGGTGATGCCCTTTGGGTTTTCAAATTCCTTTAGCACCTTTATGCACCTTATGAATGAGGTATTGAAACCTTTCATTGGAAGGTTTGTTGTGGTTTATTTAGATGATATTCTTGTGTTTAGCAGGTCTAAAGAAGAAAATTTGAAGCACCTTAACATGGTATTGAAGAGGTTGCAAGAGGAGAAGCTACTGATCAACATGGAAAAGTGTGAGTTTATGAAAGGAGAACTAGTGTACCTTGGATTTGTCATCTCCAAGGGATGTTTGAAGATGGATCCTTCAAAGGTGGATGCTATTCTTACTTCGCCAACACCAAAATAAATGGGAGATGTGAGAAGCTTTCATGGACTTGCAAGCTTTTATAGAAAGTTCATTAAGAACTTTAGTCAAATTTGTGCACCCATCTTGGACACCATCAAAGGAGGTAATAAGGGTAAGTTTTCTTGGACCAATGAGGCTGATAAAGGGTTTGAATATCTTAAAAAGAGAGCAGCACAACAACCTATACTTGTGATCCCTAATTCTGATAAGATTTTTACCATTGAGTGTGATGCTAGTAACCAAGCAATAGGGGTTGTCTTGAGCCAAGAAGGCAGACCGGTTGCATTTTTCAGTGAGAGGCTGAATGAAGCAAAGAGGAAGTATTCTTCCTATGATTTGGAATTATATGCTATGGTCCAAGCCCTAAAAAATTGGAGGCACTACTTGTTACCTAAATAATTTGTTGTTTATACTCATAATCATGCTTTGAGTTTCTTGAATGCACAGGATAAACTCAATCATAGGCACATGAAATGGGTTGAGTCTTTACAAGCATAAACATTCACAATAAAGCATAAGAAGGGCCAAGAAAATAAGGCGGATGATCCTCTCAATAGAAGGGAACTTGTAGTGCAAGAGATCCAACTCCAAAGCATGGGGTTTGATGCATTGAAAGACATGTATCATGAAGATACAGATTTTAAGGAGGTATACAATGTTTGTGATCAGCATTTGAATACTTTTCATGGTGAATAATCATTTTTTTTGTTGCAGAATAGTTTTCTCTTCAAAGGAAGTCAATTGTGCATGCCTAAATTCTCAATGAGGGAGAATATTATAAAGGAGAAGCACAATGGGAGTCTTGGAGGTCATTTTGGTCTTGATAAGACCTTAGAACAAGTGAGAAGGTTCTACTACTAGCCAAGGCTGCAAGTGGATTGAGAAAGTATGTAGAAGGATGTACAATCTATCAAAGAGCAAAGGGAACTTCATCAAATGCAGAGATCTATCAGCCACTCCCCATTCCTAATAGGCCTTGGGAGAGTGTAAATATGGATTTTGTATTGGGGCTGCCTAGAACCCAAAGAGGTTTTGATAGTGTTTTTGTGGTGGTTGATAGGTTTGGTAAGATGGCTCATTTTATTCCTTGTAAATGCAGCATTGATGCATCTAGTATAGTAGGTCTCTTCTTTAAGGAGGTTGTTAGAATACATGGATTGCCCTTAAGTATTGTTTCTGACAGGGATTCTAAGTTCATAGTTCACTTTTGGAGGACCTTGTGGAAGAAACTTGGCACAAATTTGTCCTTTAGTTCTGCATACCATCCCCAAATGGATGGACAAACTAAAGTGGTGAATAGATCATTGGGAAATCTCTTAAGATGCCTTACCAAAGAGAATGGACAAGCTTGGGATCTGATTTTACCTCAAGCTGAATTTGCATACAATGACTCCATGAATAGGAGCATTGGTAGGAGCCCTTTTGAAGTAGTCTATGGCATGCACCCTAGAGGGGTATATGAATTGAGAGATCTACAAGGAGTTGATAGGAGAAGTGCTCAAGGAGAGGACTTTGCTGTTACAATCAGGGATATCCATCAACAAGTAAAGGAAACTCTACAAAAGAATGTTAAGAAGTACAAAGAAAGAGCAGATTTGAAGAAGAGGGATGTTCAATTCAAGGTTGGAGATTTGGTGATGGCTCACTTGAAGAAGGAGAGACTTCCAAAGGGAAAGTATACTAAACTCATGATGAAGAAGATCAGACCTTGCAAGGTGTTCCACAAGTTTGGCCAAAATGCTTATGAAATAGAGCTACCTCCTACGGTGGAAATCTCTCCTATCTTTAATGTTTCTAATTTATATCCTTTCAAAGCTCATGTGAATGCAGGTGATGAAGAAGGTACAACAACAATGGAGGATGAAGATTGGGTAAAGGACCTACCTCCCAGCCAACCTTTGACTCTTGAATGCATCCTAGACACCAAGGAGATAAAGAGGACTAGAAGGAAGGTCTACAAGGAGTACTTGGTTAAGTGGAAAGGTCTACCTAAAGAGGATGCCATGTGGATGTCTGAAACTGACATTACCCAACATGGAACTACTGTAGAAGACCTAATCTCAAAGAGGACTTGAGATCTTTTTCTTGCTTGGGAGTATGGTGTAGGAGCACCCATGGGTCTAAGGGACCTAGAATCATTTGTTATGTTTTATTTTCTTTTTCTAATGTTGTAATAAGGTCTCATGGACCATTTCATTGCTTTTTAATAGGTATCCTAGGGATTTGGTGGAGTTTTGGTCTTGATGACCAACTTTTTTTACAAATAAGGTCTCCATCCTCCTTTGTAAGTCTAGTGCATTTTGGAAAATTAATGAAATAAGGATTCCTTGATGTAACTAGACACTTTAGGGGAGTCACCTTGCTTATTTGAGTTTGTTTGGATTCCTTTCACATATTTTGGAAGCATCTTTGTAGGCAAGTTGGTGAAAATTGTCTAAATTGCCTTAATTAGGCATTAAAGAGTAAAAATGAAGTCTAATTATGTTTCCAACAGCCAACTGATTTAAATGCAAGTTGGAGGACATTGGATGGAGTTATGAGGCTTCAAATATGCCTCTCTTGGTCAAGGAAAGGCTGTTGAACAAGTTTGGAAGGAGTTTCTAGGAAGAAGTTGTTTTTCTTTGTTTTTCATAAAGAAATTGCTGATCCCGTACATTGTACGGATTTTATGTGTTGTTCCATGCTCTAAGCCTATAATGGTTGGATAGATAATTGAATAAAATTTCTTTTGGATTTTGAATGGTATAATTTTATGGACAATTGAGTGAGATATCCCCATTTTACTACCGGGTGGTCTCAAACCCCATGTTTTTCCTATAGAATTTGTTGATCACGTGCTTGGTACGATCTGTACATTTTGTTTTATGATGAAATACTATAATTTTTGGAAAGAGGATTGAATAATATTTCTTTTGGTGTTGGAGTGGTGAGTTTTTATTGAGTATTAAGGGATATATCTTAATTTTACTCCCGAGTGGTCTAAAAACCCTTAAAATCAGGGTTTTGGGTGAAAAATGCATATTTCTTCCATTTCCACATTGTAAAATTGATAAATATCAGTGGGATGGAATATATAAGGGTGTACCATCATTTTATCATGGTCTTGGAGAATGGTAGGATCATTGGAGGAAGTGGTGTAAGATTTGTGGCTTGACATCTCTATGTGGCAAGCCTAATTGACAAACAAAAAATTGAGTTTTTGCTTGATTTTGAAGAATCTATTTAAGAGGAACTTAGGGATGATGGTGATAGGTGTAAATAACCTATATGAGTCTAAATTATGGCTTTGGGGTGTAGGGGTGATCCTAGGTAGTCAAGACCCAGGTGTAGGTCTTTGGATTAGGCCTCTTGGAGCAGCGATATAATAGGCCATGGTGGATTTTGCATAGATAGTCTAGAAAAATGGTTTTGAGGATTTGTAAGAGTATATTTTGGGAGTCCAAATTTAGTGTTTTGATGTCATAATAGTCTTCCATGTGTAATTTAAATTGATTATCCTACCGGGTGGAGTTAAAGACCTTAAATGTAAAAGAGGCCTAAAATATTGGAATGAAAAGTAAAGGATGGTCCCTAGGTGCAAGGTGGGTTGTTGAACCTTGATTTGGTGTGTGTTGACATGTTTCAATTGTTCCAAAATCCTTTGGGTGGTCTGTGTTTATAACCCTAGGTGTGAGGGGTTTCTTCCTTTAAGGAATAGTGGAGTTTAGGACTCCTCATAAGAGTGTTTGAGTAAAGCATTAAGTTGAGTGAATTTTCCATTTGTGATTGTGATTTTTCCTTCCCTGCCACTCTGCATCACAAAGATACAAAGTAAACAGAAAAAATGGAAATCTAAGGATGCAAATAAGTTAGATCCTATTTTTGGAAACCATTTTCTTTATGTAAGTAGTGATCATAGTTATGTTTATTCACTAGATAGATATGTAAGTCCTAGATTCCTTGAACTTACTATGAAAATTTTAAGAAACGAGGAACTTTGGATGGATCTAGAGAAATAGAAAGATTTCCAAGAAAAAAATTTAAAGATAGATTGAAAAAAAATCAAATAGAATGTGATCTTAGACATGATGCCTATAGTTATACTATTGATCCCAACATATCTATAGTAGGTTCTCAGACATAATTTTTTTCTAGTCCTCATGTCTAAGAACAAACTCACTTCTCTTATCAAAACCCTACCACATTTGGCTTAAATACTAATATCTCCCAAGTTGTTCCATAAGCCTCAACATCTAAAAATATACTTCAAATTGAGGAATATTGAAGGAAGTGAATGTTGTTCAGTTTGATTTAAGCAAAAATGAAGAGGTGAAAATTAGAGAAGCTATGAGAATGAGTGATTATATAAAAATAGAGAGTATGAAAGCTTCCTACTATAATCAGTGTTACATTTTCAAGTTTAAAGCATTATTAAATCAATAAACACCAAAACCCCAATCAATTATCGAGAACAATGAAAACATAAAGTGTAAAACAAAATGAAACAATCTCACTCAATCTTTCATGCATCCATTCAATTATCTCCATAGCTCTTCTCCATCTTTCTTAAGTATGATAATTGCCCTTAGATTTTTCTTGAGTATGCAAATAGGCCTATGACAATGAAAAAGAAAATTATTGAAGATTCCAATCTCACTAGCACGATAGTATGCAAATGCTAGATTTTCTAAGATATCCTAATATGATCCAAAATGATAGATGATGATGGTATTTATAGAGAGATGGATGGAAAAATAGACGATCAAGATTGAAAAGACATTAATTCAGTCAATGGTCGAAATTAGACAAGATGAGATGAGATAAGATCGAAAGTGAAAAAGAAAGAGGAAACTAACTGATTTTTTGACAAAATAAATTAGTTTGAAGAGGAAAGTGAGTTTTGAAATAATGGAAACATTATCTCATTGCACGAGGAAAAAAGAAAGTTGAATTTTTGATTAAATAAAAATTCAATTCAAAAAGTTAGAGGAAAATAAGTTATTTAATTAAATAGAATTTAATTTATTTGTGTCAAAAAAGTTGAAAGTGAATTAATTAAATAATTTAGTTTATTTGATTAATAGAATAATTAATGACATTAGGTAATAATTAAATAATTAAGATTATTTGATTATCGAAAATGAAGAAGGGGTTTTAATAAAGCCACAGGCCTAGTGATACTTTTCAATGTCTACACCTATCATTCTAGCAGTAATTATTTATCAATACAACCAGAACCTACTAGAATTAGTAATTCTTTGAATATCACTCTTCATAATTCCCATATAAACACCTAGACTAATCATGTAATAACTAGTACACTTCTAGTCAATCCTCATTCAAATATTACTTCACAAGCTATGCCTAATACAAATACTATAAGAAGTGTCTCTCAAAGAAGTTCCCATCCTTCGATTTTTGAACAAAATAATTTATGTGCAACTTCTATACCTATTCACTTTGGTATGTTAGTAAACCCTCAAATAAAGCCTACTCATAATTCTCAATTGTAGTGCAATACCCAACAACAAGGTTTTAGTATGGGAGGAGTACCTCAAAAAAAAATTGTAGGACAAATATTGGTATAGGAAGTCATACACCAAATCACCAACAACATAATCCAAATGTGGGTTCTCATGTGGGCGGAAAAATGTTAATCCTCTAGTTGACGAAGTTGTTGTCAATCAACAAAATTCTCAAGTTAACCCCCAAGTAAATCCTATTGTGGAGAACTTCCCAACAAGAAGACTCTTGCAATTAGAGAGTTACAAACAACTATATTTTAATGGTATCCCTAGCTGTCCTAATCCCATCCCAAATTATTTTAGAAATTCTTTTAAGGTTGCATTATTTGGTGAGGATCATCTCAAAGCTTTCTTAAATCTAATAGATGATTTTGAAATTGAAGATGAATATTTTTTAATGAAATTATTTATGTATTCTTTAACTAATGACATAATGGAATGGTAGAGGGTATTGTTTGATGCAATTATAGGGTCATGGGATGAGTTAAAAATGATTTTTAGAGAGAAATATGGTGACAAAATTGATCCTAGATTTATTATTAATGAGCTTACAAGCACTAGTAAAGGCCATAATGAACTAGTCTCTAATTTTAACAATAGGTTTTTGAAGGTCATGAATAAAATCCCATAGTATATGAGACCTAAAGAGCCCATGTGCTTAGTGCTATATTGTAATTCATATGTTCCTAAAATGGGTTACGAGATTAGAGACAAAGATCCTCATTCTTTAAGGGATTCTTTCATAGTAGAATTACATACTAAAAATAATAGGAAAACATCTAGAAAAGTGAGTAAGAGGGATGCGATAAAAATATTACATCACTCAAAAGGGCATCAAAGCAAGGAAAAATATTTTGATGATAAACTAGATAAATTTATGAGTGTCTTGAAGGATATGAGTCACAAAGTGGCAAGATGGGAGAAAGGTTTGTCCCAAGATAAACCTAACTATGAAAAGAAAGAAAGAATGCCCAAGTTATTAGACCAACCCTATAACTCAAATTGGCATAATGAAAAACCCATACAGATAATCAAAAGGGGATGCAAAATAGAAAAACTCTTGACCCTTTGAGAAAAAATAATCTCAAATTTTCTAAAGAAAATATTTGGTGTGTGATCTATTAGTTGCCTCATTCATTAATGTAATGTATGGTTGCTTAATCTGTTGAAGGTCATGATACTTCTAATGATGATTGTGATAATATCTTTGGTGCATATTATTGGGTTAATAATATGGAATATAGGTTATCTTTCTCTAATGATGAATATTATTTTGATGAAGGATAAATTAATGCATATGTTCATGATAAGAGGTATCGAAGGAGTGAGTATCATCAACAAAAATATTCTAATGATGAAGAATAAAATTTTGTAGAGGTACATAATGTTGAAACATCTAATTTTGATGTTAGATTGAGAATACTTTTAGATGAAGAGATCAGAGCATTAATTTTAGTTGTTATTTCCTAGGTCAAGAGAAACTATAATTTTAGAAAAAGAGTAGTTAATAATTATTATGGAAAAGTAGGAAGTATTTTCATAAAATAAAATAGGAATAAGGTGAATGATCAACATCCTAGTAAGCAAAGAGAGGAATCTAAAGCTAAAAATAAGAATACAAAGTATAAGGGAAAGGAATTGAAAGACCTATGGGATAGATTGTTTCTTCTCTCATAAAGGAGAAATATCAAAATATGAAGGAAGATCAAGAGATGGGAGATACTAGGTGTACTCAATACTCAATATATTGAGTCACATATTAAAGAAGAGAGGGATACTGATCATATTATACATATTTTGTAAAATTGTGGAATTTGGAAGTATATCTCTATTGTTATGTATCATGTATTATCACAAATAAAGGTGTATTATTTTACTTAAAATGATGAGAATTGGTGAGCACAAAGATTAGGAAGTTTCCCTTATCAATGGTGCAACTAGAGCCTTTGTTGGAAAGAAGAAGTTTTTTACCCTACCTAAAAAAGGGTAAAGAGAAATAAGAAAGGATTGATCTTGAAAATTCCATAAATGAAATACTTGAGGTTTTCTTGGGTACTACTTTGACTAAATTCCCTAATCAAGTAGATCCATTTTATGTTACTTTGTGGATCAATGATAAATTGATCAAAAATTGTATGACAAATTTTGGGGCCTCCATAAATGTTGTGCCTATGGAAATAATGAGGGAATTATGATTGTAGGTAAGAAAAGCTTATGGTAAGTTTTCTGCCATGGATTATAAAGAAATCCCAGTTATTGGAGCCATAAAGGATGTACATGTTAAGATTGATGGATTCCTTGAGAAGGAGTTTGTGACGAACATTATATTGGTTGATATTCCACCTTAGTATGGGATTTTATTATCAAGAAAATGGTTTGTAGAAATTGGACGGAGCATATAATTGGATCTATTTTATGCCATGATCCCTATTAATGGCAAGAGTGTTAAATTAAATAGAGGAAGAATATTTCCTAATCTTGTGGAGGATCTGCAAACAACTAAGTAGGTGTGTTTCATGGATGTTGACATAGACAAATTTAGATTTGATTAAGTTCCAACAGAGAAGAAGGAGATATCACATATAACTTAAGAGGTTAAATAACATGTTCATGATGATGGACTATATATAATTTATTTTGATGAAGCATATTCAAAAGAAGGATCAATTTTTGATGAGGCTTTGTTGTTAGGACTAAATATAGTGATAAAACAAAATATTAAGAATCTTAGAGTTATAGGAAATCTAAGTTAGTTGCATCCCAAGTTAGAGAAAATTATGTTTCCAAACACAAGAGATTGAAATAATATAAATTTGTTGTATGGGATACTACTGAACTATTTAATGCATTTTTTATTAACTAGGTAGAAAGGTGTAAAAATGTAATGGAAGATTTTCTTGCTAATTATATAGTTGTAAGACCTAATGATATCATATTTTTTGGATATCCAAGGTTGAAATTAATAAATTACCATCTATCCCAAATAATATTTTTAATTGGTAGATATTCAATGATGATCAAGATTTGTTAAAATTTTTGCACTGTATAGATGAATATCATAGTCCAAAGATTGACTTCTAAGGTTTTATAGAGCTAATTAATGGAAATAATACTCTTTAGAAATGAGGTGATCCATCTCAAAACCAAAAAATTTCCAAAGGGATTGGTAGCCTTGGAAGAGGTGAATTTAGGAATAGAGAATACACCTAAAAAGGTGTAGATTGTGAAAAAATTAAGCCCAAAAAATTAGAATAGTGCTTATTTCATTCCTTAGGAAATATAAGAATGTATTTGCTTGGCCTTATGATGACCTGAAGGCATATAGAGAGGACCTATTCCAACATGATATTCCTATTAAACTAGATGGTAATCCCTTTAGGTAAATGCAAAGGCCCATCAACCTTATATTGGCACTAAAAGCGCAATAAGAGTTGATGAAGCTTAGGAATAGTGGTATCATATTTCTTATAAGACATTCCACTTGGGTTTCAAATCTAGTACCAATTAGGAAGAAAATGAAGGCATAAAATTGAGTGTGGATTTTGGAAACTTGAATGTGTCTTCATTAAAAAATAATTATCCATTGTGTTATATGGAGCCAATGTTACAAAATTTCATTAGTTGTGAGTTGTCAATGATGGATGGATTTTTAGGCTACAACCAGGTTAAATTGGAATAATTTGAGTTGTATAAGACATTTTAATACACCATGGGGCACATATGTTTATATAAGAATACCATTGGTCTAACAAATGCAGGGGAAACATTTTAGAGAGATATGGATGTTGCATTTTAAAATATTATAGATATGTTCATGGTTTTTTATCAAGATGATTTGACTATCTTTTCTAAGAGAAGAGAAGATCACCACATGCATCTAGAAAGGATCTTTTCTAGAGCTCTATAATATGGAATTTATCTTAATCCTCAAATTTATATTTTTGAGGTTATAGAAGGATAACTATTAGGTCATATAGTATCAAAAGAAGGAATAAAGATTGATCCAGATTGTGTAGCATCTATTGAAATAATCCCTCAACCAAAAAACATTAAGGGCATTCAATGTTTTTTTGGGTAGGTTGACTTTATGATGAGATTTGTGATAAATTTTGTATAAATAACAAGGTCCATTTCTAGGATGCTTAAGAAAGGTGAGTCAATCTCATGGAGTGAAGAGCCAACCAAGGTCTTCCAAAGTATCAAATAATCAATTAAGTAGGCTTTTGTTTTGAAATATACATATTTTTCAAAGCCCTTCTAGTTGTTTTCTTTTTCTTCATTTTATACTATTTTTCTTTTATTGCAAAAGAATGATGAAGGATATTGTTGAGCTAAAATATGATATAGCTAAAAATAAGGCTTATGCACTAGTCAAAGTTATAAAAAATTTCATATCTAGTGGGAGATAAGGTTGTAGCTTATGTCCCTAATATTGTTATAAAATATATTTGTACACAACAAGAAGTTATAGGGAGATGTAGATGGATCAACAAGATCCAATAATTCAATATTGACATCCAAATAACAAATATTTTTTTAGAGGGAAAGGATTAGCTAAGCTTATATGTTTAATTCAAACTTGGAATCTAACCAAGTCAACAATGTAGAGACAAGCTTGGTATCTTTAGACTATGATATGCAACCATTTCCTTAGTATAAGTACATTTCATTTTATCTAAAAAATGTGTCTTGTCTAGAAGGCATGAGTGATAACCAAAAGAGAACTCTAAAGCTTCATGTTATCAAATATGTTGCAATTAAAAATTATCTTTGGTAGAGGAATAAAGATGGGGTTTTTCTAAACTGTGTAAATGAGGAGAAAGTTACCCATATACTAGATGAAATATATAATGGGGTTTGTGGAGGGAACTTTATGGCCAAGACAACTGTACACATGATTCTAAGATCTAGCTATTGGTGGCCTACACTCTTTTTGGACACACAAATGAGAAAATTTGATGTCTACCAAAGGTTCTCAAGAAAATTGAAGTATTTTAGGAGCAAACCTTTGAGTCTAATGTCTACAAAGGCTGCATTACAACAATGGGGAATTGATTTTTATAAGATGAATAAAAAAAAAATCAAGTGGTGGACATAAATGGATAATGTAGCCATGAATTATTTCACCAAATGGAGTGAGGCCATCTCCACAAAGAAAGCTATTAGCAAAGTTGTGATGGGATTTCTATTGAATAAAATCATAAACAGATTCAAAGTACTAGTTAGATTAATCTTTGACAATGCAATGTGTTTAGGTTTGAGGATTTCATAACTTATTTTCATTAGTATCAGATCACTATCTCCTATTCATCTCCTTATCACCCTCAAGGAAATGGACAAGATGAATCAAACAAAAAAATCTTGATGAAGAAAATTAGAAATGATGATTAAAAAGAATAAGAGAGCTTGGGATTCAAATCTTAGATTAGCATTATGGTTTGATAGAGTGACTATCAAGAAGGCTACTGATGAATATCCTTTTGAGTTGGTGTATGGCTAAGAGGCAAGAACTCCCATTAGTAATTGCACTAGAAAGGGTGTTTGATGGGAATGATAGAGAAATTATGAAACAAGCATCGATAAGAAGGGAAGACATTGAATAAATTAATCTTGGGACTGAGTTGGCTCGAAAAAATGTGTATATTGGAAAGAAGATAAGCCCTACAATCAAAAAGATGATGATCGTATTGTTGAGAAAGTACAAGCATGTTTTTTCATGGTCATATGATGACCTTAAAGCATATAGAGAAGATTTGTTTCAACATGAAATCCCACTGAAGCTTGATGCAAAGTCCTTTAGAGAAAAAAAAAGCCAATAAATCCCACCCTAGATCCCAGGATACATTAAGAACTCATGAAGCTCGGGGAGGGAGGTATCATCAAGCCCATGAGGCATTGTTCATGGGTTTCCAAATTGATGCCTTTTGAAAAGAAGAATGGAGACATAAGTTTGTGTGTGTATTTTTCAGAATCTGAATGTCTCCTCCCTTAAGGACAACTACCCACTCCCAAACATGGAAGCTATGCTACAAAGAGTAATTGGGTGTGAATTATTTTCCATGATGGATGGATTTTTTGGGTATAATCAGGTGAAAGTGAAGGAATCAAAGCAGTATAATATTATGTTTACCACATCTTGGGGCACACATGTAAATGTAAGAATTCCATTTTTCCTCACAAATGTCGGTGCCACGTTTCAAAGAGCTATGGATGTTGTCTTTGCTGATCTAATCAATACAATAATGTTGGTGTATCAGGATGACCTCACAACATATTCAAAGAAAGCTAAAGATCATGTAGAACATCTAGAAAATATCTTCCTCAAAGCCTTGGAGTATGGTATTTCCATGAACCCTAAGAAGTGCCATTTTGTTGTAACAGAGGGAAAGTTGTTGGGTCACATAGTGTCCAAATATGGAATCAGAATTGATCCAGAAAGATTATAGGCCATAGACAAGATCCTCATCCCTAAGACAATAAAGACCATCCAATCTTTCTTTTGACAAATAAACTTTCTAAGAAGGTTTCTATCAAATTTTGCTAAGATTGTCAAGCCCATTTCCAAAATGATGAAGAAAGGATCTATGATTGATTGGAATACAAAAACAATTGATGCATTCATATCCATCAAAGGAGAAATCAAGGAAGCCCTAGTGTTAAAATCCCCTAACTTTAGAAAACCATTCCAAATATTTTCCTTTGCATCCTACCACATAGTTGCAGTAGTAATGTTGCAGAAAAATGATGAAGGGTATGAGTAGCCAATATCATTTTCTAGTAAATCCCTTCAATGAGCAGAATTGAAATATGACATCATAGAGAAGTAAGCATATGCACTTTTCAATGTAGTTAAATCTTTCAGACCTTATTTGGTCCATGCAAAGATAGTTTCCTATGTCCATAATGTTGTAATAAAAGATGTATTTGTGCAGACTGAAGTCACAGGGAGACAGTGTAGATCGATTAATAGAATTCAAGAGTTCAATATTGAAATCCAAACCACCAAATTGGTGAGAGGATAGGGGTTGGCTAAGCTCATGGCTGAATCCAACCTTGAATTTTCTCAAATATGTAACACAAGGGAAGAAGAAAATATGATTGCCAGTATTGAGCACACTTCATGGTATACTAATATAATGTGTTATCTCAAAAACCAGAGGTTTCCTAAATATTTGAGTGAAAATAAAAAGAGAACATTGAAATTGTATGCCTCAAAATATATTTTCATGGATAGAGACTTGTACTATAAAAATAGAGATGGAGTATTGTTGTTATCCTTAGATGAGTCACAAGTGAAACATGTATTAAAAGAGATGCATGAAGGAGTTTGTGGAGGATTTTTTTTAGCCAAAACTAGTTCCCACCAGATCTTAAGAGCTGGATACTATTGGCTTAGGGTTTTCAATGAATCTTTTTCTTATGTAAGAAAGTGTGAAGCCTTAAAAAATTTTTTTGGAAAAATAAAATACAAAGGAGCACTAACACTAAGAACAATGCAAGTTGAAGCTCCATTTCATCAATGGGGGATTGATTTCATTGGAGAAATACCAGAGAAATCAATTGGAGGTCACAAATGGATACTAGTGGCAACTAATTACTTTACAAAATGGATAGAATCCATCCCTACTGACTCGTAGATTTTTGGCCCCACAAGACTCTCTAACTCTTGTAGGGTTTTGCACCTAAAAGGATAGAGGTAGGCCAAAAATGTTAGCTAGGTTCATTCAAATTATGTAATGTAGGATGTTATTATACCTAAATGAAAATAACTAAATGCAATTAAGTGATCTAAATGACTAATTATGTATACAAAACTTAATATTTATGCTATGTTTGAAAACACAGTGTTGTTTGCAAAAAACTTAAAAGAATGCAAATTAAACCAAACAAAAGACTATTTTTCATAATGTGTTCACCTTGGAAACTGAAGAAGACTAGAGATCAATATACAAAACTAATGAAGTTTGATTTTGAGCTGATTGGGACTCATTTTCCACCCTAGGCAAATCAATCCCAGTTTTGGGTTTCTCTGCACAAAAGTTGTTTTTTGTCAATCGGGAATTAGGATCTACATCTTACTCAAAACTGTATCTCATGAGGGAGTCATTCACCATGCATGGTGAATCGGTCCACTTTCAATTTTTTGCAATTTTAAATCTATGTTCTGCACCTTGACACCTACACAACAATTTCTAACGGAAACCCAACTTGGGATCTCAGAAAATTCCTACAAAAAACTTAAAATTGTTTGTCTAATGGTGGTTTTCCTTGTTCAATCCCCTAATTGAGTAATTAAACCTTGAATGGAGAAAAATACGCATAATACTCTAGCCTTAGATGTGTTAAAGACTAGGAAAGTCTGAAATATGACAAAAGCCCTATTCTATTGTGCTAGAATAAGAAATGTAAATATGATTTGTGTAATGCAAGATATCAACCCTAGAAACCTTACAACACATAAAAAATAGAAATAAAATGACATGCAAATGAAAAGTAAACAAAATGTAAACCTTAATCTGAAGATAGAGTGAAAATGGAAGATGGAATCACTTTGAAACCAAGTCTTTAGGTGTGATTTGATGGCTAGTTACATCTCCTCAACCTAGATTTCTCCATGATTCACCATAGGAATCCATCATCAACCCTTTGCAATGTTGAATCTTGACCTAAAGAGTAAGCTTCAAGACCTGCAAAAACCCTAGTTTGCTGCCCTAAAACTTCAACTTTTACTTAATGAAACTTGTTGTAGAAGACTTTTCTTTAGAAATTACTTTTGTGAAATGACTAAAAGGATGTGTAAAATGACTTAAAATGAGTATTTATAAGCAACAACACTTAATTTTCCTATTATTTAGACCTAAGAGGCCAACATTTACCAATAATTCAAGTTGGGTTAATTAAATTCCCACTTAAAATTGAATTTTCCTTCAAAAGGGACTCATTTGCCACCCTTGGCGAATGAGTCCCACTAGAGGGGACTCATTCGCCCAAGGTGGCGAATGGGTCACACTACTGATTTTTGAAGGTTGGTTTTTAGGGTATGAAAGAATTAAGTGTTGTTTGTTAGGTTTTAGGTGATTTCTTAGGTTGAATGGGCCTCTAGATCAAGAATAATGGGTCTTAGGGGCCTATAAATGTTGTTTTGAAGGATAAATGATGTGAGGGGATGCAAAAGTGGGTCTAATTATGCATGAAATTGTCTCTTTTTTGTTAGAGTAATAAGTTATTTCACTTAATTATTTTAATCATATTAGTTAATTAATTAAGTCACTTATCACTTTAGTTTTACTTAAGCTAAACTTAGACATATTAATAATTAATAATTTACTAATTATTAAGCATGCACACTAGAGTGTTCTTTTAGGGTTATGCATACATTATTTTTATAAAGCAATTCATCTCTTGTATTCTCCTAATTCCTAAATACAATTCATTTGCACATCTCCATGCAAATTTCTCTTGCTTTTTCTATTTATCTCTTGTGGAAGGTTTCTGGTTTGCATGTTTGATCTTGGTTTCTAACATGGTATTAGAGCATTGATATGCAACCTCTTCTCAGTTTTTTGGAGAAATTCATTGTAAAGCACAGTAGGGTGTGATATCCTTTCTTAAGGATTGATCTCATTGTAATTATTCATTCTATTAATGCATTTTTTAGCTTGAGGCTTGCAAAGAATCTTTGTTGTTCTGGACATTCTTCTTTCTTTGTGATAGGTTATTGCATGTAGGTGATTCTTGGGGTCTGTGAAGTTGGCTTCTTGAACATTGGTGTTCTCACTTTGGATCTAGTTCTTGAGCATTACATTCCATCTCCTCCACCTATTGTTGTAGTTGTTGATACTTCTATGGCTACAAATTTAGTTTCTTCCGTTTTAGTGCAATTGGACCTAGTTGATCATTCATCTTTCAAGGTTTCTCTTCAATCGTCACCTACTTTGACTTCTTCATTGGTTGAGGTCACACCTGCTTTTGTGGAGACATCTTGGGCTACACTTGATTCACCTTCAAATGTTGCATTCATGATGCCTCTTCCCTCTCACTTTTAGGAAATGTAGTTTCTTCAGTCTTTTTGGAGCTACTTCATTCTAGGGGGGCTATGTGGTCTCTTCATTCCTCTCTTCTAGGGGGGTTCATTCATGTATCTTTGTGATGTATGGTGTCCTTGGGGGGTCTTATGGAGTCCTCCATCTTTCATCACTTAGTTTTTTTTTGCATTCTATTTTGGGGAGGAGTTTTTTTCCCAATTGGTTTTCTCCTTTACCCCATTTGATTTAGTTTGCATTGCATTTGTACATGGGTACCTAATCAGGCCTTGTTGTTGGGACCCATCTTTTCTTTCATGCATCTTTTCCTTAGTGTTTTAGCTACTTCCTAAGTTCATCTTAACGGGGGTGTTAGAGTAATAAGTTATTTCACTTAATTAATTTAATCATATTGGTTAATTAATTAAGCCACTTATCACTTTAGTTTTACTTAAGCTAAACTTAGAAATATTAATAATTAATAATTTATTAATTATTAAGTGTGCACACTAGGGTTTCCTTTTAGGGTTATGCATACATTGCTTTTATAAAGCAATTTATATCTTGTATTTTCCTAATTCCTTAATACAATTCATTTGCACATCTTCATGCAAATTGCTCTTGCTTTTTCTGTTTTTCTCTTATGGAAGGCATTTTCTAGTTTGCATGTTTGGTCTTGGTTTCTAACATTTTCTCAAGAGGGTCCAATTTTCTATGACACAGTTAGCCCCCACTTTAGCGCCCATATGACTCTACGTGCATATGTAAGCTAAAGGACTCTAAACGATGCACTTTATTACATAAAAGGATACTCATTCAAAAGATGGGAGAACAAAGCCCCTAGTGTACTCTGCAAAACCACAACATTAGGAACCACATCCTACAACACACATTCGTTAATTGTCCAAAAATCCTTTTATCTAACTCCTAGGAATCCAATTTTAGGGTAGATGTATGCCTCCCATTGATTCTGCTTGCTTTACGGAGGTGGAATCAAGGTAGCAATCTAGCCACGTCGAATAAGAAACATCATATCATAGGGAATTTCCAAGTACCATGCCACATAACAATAGACAAATGATGTCAGATACGAAAGAATGATTCCAACACATTAAATAGTGTTGAAAACGGATTACCCTAGTGCCCATTATGTTGATTTGAAGAAGATATACTTTATGAATTCCTTAAAAATATAATAACCCTGTGTTAATACATAAGAGTAAAAAGAGGTGAAAATGGATTAAAAGAAGTAGAAGAAAGCAACGTGTCACTTACTATTCATTTTACCTTCACGTAGCTTGAGAGTAACAAGTGAGAGAAGAAAATTCTGAGCAGACGAGATTACACACCTTCATGACTGGATGATCTTTGGAGTAGGTGGTATGTAGTGAGCTGTATTATGAGGTGAGTTGGTTCTACAACTGTTTCCTTGTGCTTTTATAATAATTTAATGATTTTAATGCATGGATAAGTTAATTTAGGGTCTTGGGGAAAAAGTTTGCAAACTGCCCCCTTTTTCGCAGTGTCCCATTTGTTTGCAAAGTGTCCCTTTTGTTCGCAAAGTGTCATGTTTCTTTGTGAAGTGTCCAAAAAGGGTTCTAAAGTGTCTAGGGCCATTAGAAAAGCACACTAGATTGTACTTTAGCACACTTCCCTAATGAAATATGTGAAAATGGAATAAATTAGATGAATTTTAGAGAATTTTGTGATGATTTTGATAGGTCCCCGCTCGGTTGCAACAATAGCTAGGGGGAAGACAACTCACATTTCTGAGAGATCATGCACCAGTGCTATCAGCATCAAAGATAGAGCATTTACAGTCAGTGGGTATCTATTCGACATATATTTGCCTCCTATGAGATACCATGATGCCATGCTTATGGCCTTGTGTGAGTGTTGGGATGCTGATACTCGTACATTTCATCTTCCCACCGAGGAAATGACCATCACTCTCGAGGACATACACTGCATTCTCTGAGCTCCTATTTGGGGAGAGCAGGTATATTTCTGAGGGGATTGGTCATTCTGGGAGAAGAAGAGGGACATGTAGTATTGTTTAGGTGGACCTATACAAGATGAGTGGGTTAGAGCGCAGATCAAGCTCCCCATGCTATTATATTCATGAGCTCCAATTGTTAGACAAATTATGATGCACATAATGGCTTTGGTTCTCAATCTAGATGGGTGAGCGACACACTTAGATGGAAGACTAGTATATTTCATACAAGGGATGTATGAGCAGAGGACAGTCTATGCTTGGGGCTGCTGCATTTTAGCACACTTGTATTATGATCTTTGTTGGTTTATGTTTTGTGAGATCAATAGTATGGTGCATTGTGCACTTCTGCAGGTGTGGTGCCTCAATAATATCACATGCACCAATCCTATCGGATTCCCTTGTGCTATAGCAATAGGATATCCACAAGAATTCAACTATCCTTTGTGACGCTTATGGAATTATGGGGATTTACACTTTTGGAGGGTGAGATTTGACTAGTTGGAGGAGGATGAGATGTTGTGGAGACCTTTTCTATTCACTCTGTAGTTGCTAGATCTCACAAGATAGCTATGGAGGATGCAGATGGATAGGTATCTAGCTGGGAGGCATGGCTATGTTGTACAACCTTTCTACTATGGGATAGTCATGTGATAGTTTGGATAGGTGCATACACCACCGAGGGTGTGCCCCTTCATTAGAAAATCAGTGCAGAGTGCCCAAAGGCTAGGTGATACTATTCAACTCACTATAGATCATGTTTGTGAGAGTGATTCTGATTATTCAAATCATGACCAGCCACCAACATCTAACATTGATGATGTTTTCATCACAAACGAGCATGAGGAGTGGTGGCCATATACATGACCAAATCCAATGTTCCCCATGGACTTCCCTATAGGTGATGCAGGACTAGCACTAGATGAGGGGGATGAGCTAGAGGAGAGAGTAGAGGAGGTATGGTACAGGTTGATAGATATTTTTACTGATGTTATTGATGATGTGTACCAATCTAATGTTGATCATGACTATGAGTATCAGGATGGAGGAGAGGATGATGTGGAGGAGGATTATGAGGAGGATGATTATTATGAGGAGAAACCACCCCTGAGTGAGGGTGATGATGTAGCTATTGAGGATCGGTACGAGCATGGAGAGTGATCACATAATTACAGGACCAGATCTCATGTAGTAGCTACAACAAACATTGGCACCCAGAGTCAGAGAGAGGCTAGCACATCCTTGATGCCCCCCAAAGAGGATGAGGTTGACATTCCTCATCTAACTAGAGACATAGGTGATGAAAGTGGATTTTATGCATTTACTTTAGTATTTTATGCTTTGTTTATATATATATATATATCATGATGATGATTTATGATTGTGTACATTGTCTATCTTGTAGGAATGGCAAGAGATTGATGAGAGTTCTATCATCAGGCTACTATGGAGATAGTGTATGCATCCATCAACGAGGAGGAGATGGATCCTAACTACGTGCCCCTACTAATCATGGAGGAGGAGATAAAGTCACTCAAAACTTTCGCAAGGCTATGGGTAGTGTACGAGAGTGTGAGGAGATGAATCTCTCAAGCTAAGAGTGTAGTACAGACATCACAAACCTTATCAGAGGTTGAGAGACTGCATGCAAAGCTAGCACAGACATGAGCGGAGAGAGATCAGATGGAAGAGGAACAACTTGTGGCCATTGGTAGAGTGTAGGGTTTGGAGTTCACACTCAGATTCAGTAGTTCATGGTCGCAGTCACACACGATCATCTCATGATGTCTAGGGACCGGCTCATGAGTACCAAAGCCTGAGGGGTCTAGCTCTCATAGACCTCTATGACTTTGTATATGATATTAAGATGTATATAAAACTTTGATATATATATATATATAGACATGTGCATTTGGTGTTATTATCATGTGTTTCTTTGTGTGGAAGTTAGATGCAATGTGATTAATTAAATGACTTACGGTAAAATTATTTAATTAATGGTTACATGATTGAATGTGATCTAGTTTAAAACATATTTCAGTTTTATTGTAGATACAACATTGTTGAAAATAATATGTTAAATTAAATACACCTATAACTCATATAAGGATCTAACTTAACATAACACAAAGGTGAATAGTATGAATCCTAAAGTAATTATAAAATGAACTTCAATAATTACCTTAGTGTTCAAGATAAACACAAAATTAGTTGTCAAGAATGAAGCAATGTGAAAATTATTTAGAATAACATCAAATAACTTTAAACAACACTACTTTATCGATCACACTATTCAAAGAGGTCAGAGATAATACCAATGTAAATGTGAGGCATTAATGGGTTCCTTAAGGGGTGTTCCATCAATTTGTGTTAAGAGATAAGCACTAGACCCATAATTGGTATCAACTATGTAAGGTCCTAACTAATTAGGGCTGCATTTATCTTTATCTTCATTGTCAACATTAGTATTGCATTAATTTTCAATAAGAACAAGATCACCCTTAGAAAAAAATTGAGGGATGATGTGTATATTGTGTTTGCATTGTAATTGTTTGATGTGAGCTTGGAGATGTTTGAGAGAATTAATGCGTTGTTTGTCAAGCATCTCATGTTGATGTAACCATTGATCTTGATAGGTTTCATCATCAATAAGATCTTGGAGAGCAATTTGCAATGTAGGAATTTCTAACTCCAAGGGCATGATTTCATCAATGCCATAAACAAGGTTATAAGGGGTAGTTCCCATGGATGATCTAACATTTGTTGTATAATCCCAATGTTCATAAAATAGTTGTGTATGTCAATCTTTATGATGCTTGTTGACAGTTTTCTTGATAATTTGTTCGAGAATCTTATTAGTGTTTTCACCTTGTCCATTGGATTGCAGATAATATAGTGTGGAGAAGTGATGTTGAATGCTAAATGTTTCAAGAAAATTTTGAACTTCGGTATTCTTAAATGGAGTTTTGTTCTTTGAAACGATTGTGCAAGGGAGCCCAAAATGAGAAATTATGTTTTCCAATATGAAATGAAAAATTTCTTCAACATTTGTAGAAAGGAGAGGAATAGCTTCCACCCATTTCTTGAAATAGTTTGTTGCAGTGATGATAAACGTATGTCTAGTAGGAGGTGAAATTTTTTCAATAAGACCCAACCCACATACTGAAAATGGCCAAATGGGAACTTGTGCACGAAGTTCAGTAGTAGGAGCATGGATCAAATTGCTATGTTCTTGGCATTTGTGACATCGTTTAATGTAAGTGAAGCAATCCTTCTCCATATGTCTCCATTAATAACCCATAAAGATAAGTTTTTGCACTAACAATCTTCTAGTGCTAAAGGGATTTCAGAATCGTTAAGACATTGTAATAAGAGACCATTGAAGGATCTTCTATACAATGCATTTGCGAGGATCACATATTTAGTTGCTAGCTTGAATAAACATTTTTGAGTATTTGTTGTGGTGGGTTCGAGAATGGTACCATCTTTTAAATAGTTGTATATTGTATCATACCATTCACACGAGGCATCTTGATTTATTACAAAAATGTCCTCTAGAGGAGTATCAATCAAAGATTTCATGATAGGATGAATAGCACAGGTGAATTCTGTGGAAGGATCATTTGGGGATATAAGAGAAGCTGCACTCGCCATTGCATTTGCATGTCGATTGTTTTTTTGTTGGATGCTATCAATGGTGAATGATTCGAACGTCTCTAGCAATTTCATTATAAGATCCTTGTATTTTGATAACTTCTCATGTTTAGTTTGATATGTACCATTGATTTGTTTGATAACCAATTGTGAATCACTGAAGATTTTGATATGTTTAACATTCATTGTTAAAGCAGGTTGCAAACCTATGATCAATGCCTCATACTCAGCTGTGTTATTTGTGCATAGGAAATTTAATTGATAGGACAATGGAAGAGGTTTTCTGTCAAGTGGAAGTAATACCACTCCAATACCGGAACCTGTTTGACACTTAGATCCATCAAAATATAATTCCCATGGTTTAATGCCATTAGTTAAGACATTATCATCAGGAAAGGAGTCATGATTAGGTAGAGCATAGGGGGAAGGAGCATCGACTAAGTGATCAATTAAGGCTTGTCCTTTGATTTCTTTTTGTGAAACAAACTTAAGATCAAACTCAGTTAACAACATTACCCACATAGCTAGGTGTCCAAAAAGATTTGTTTTGTTGAAAGGATTTTTGAGAGGATCAAATTTTGTGATGACTTGTATTTCAACATTTAGTAAATAATGTCGAAACTTACTAGTAGTGAATACAAAAGCCAACAATTCTTTTTCAATTGGTGAATATTGATTTTCGTAATAAATTAAGGTTTGACTTATACAATAAATGGGGTGTTCTTTTCCATGATCATCTAGTTGAGCCAACAATGTTGCAAGAGCATGGGTAGATGTACCGATGTACATGATAAACAGTTTGTTTAGCACGACAGGTTGTATAACAGGTGGGGTTGCAAAGTATTCCATTAAACTCTCAAAAGCCTATTTACAATTCTTGTCCCAATCAAAAGGTGCAACCTTTTTAAGGAGATGCATGAAAGGCAATGTGTGATCGGCTAAAGATGCAATGAAACTACGAATAGCTTGAATTTGACCTTGTAATGTGCACAACTAAGAAATATTCCTAGGAGGTGGCATGTTAATGATTGCATCAATTTTCTTTGTGTCCACCTCCATGCCTCTGTGAGATATGAAAAACCCCAAAATTTTACCACTATCTATGCCAAAGACACACTTTTTTGGATTTAATCGCATATTTTATTTACATATTCATTCAAGGATTTTATGAAGGACATTCACATTATCTTATCGTGTTAAAGATTTAGCTAGGATATCATTGACATAATCCTCCAAAATTTTGTGAATGTAATCGTGAAAGATTAATGTCATTGCACGTTGATAAGTTATGTCAACATTCTTTAGACTGAAGGGCATCACAACCCAACAAAATGTTCCCAAAACAGTTGTAAATGTTGTTTTATATTGATTTTGAGGATTAATAGGGATTTGATCTAGCCAGAAAATTCATCCATGAATGACAACAAAGCATGTCCAATAGTTGAATCCATGATAATGTCTATATTAGGAAGGGGAAAGCCATCTTTTAAGGAAGCTTTATTCAAGTCTCGAAAATCTATGCATATCCTAATACGATTATCAGGTTTTGCAACTGTGACAATGTTTGAGATCCAAGGAGAATAATCAATATGGAAAATAAAGCTTGCATCAAGGATTTTTTCAAGCTCTACTTTAACATACAAGGCTATATTAGGGTGCATTTTTCTTATCTTTTGATGAAAATTTTTAGCATTTTCAGCAAGGACAATGTTATGTGTCACAAATTTTGGGTCAATTCCTGGCATATCAAAATATTCCAAGCAAAAAATTTAGAAAAATCATGAAGTAAAGTGGTAGCGTCTTCTTGTTCTTCATTGTCAAGGAACTTCCCAATCTTAATAGCTTTATCTTTATCTATAATTTCCATTGGGACATTAATTGTATCTCCTAAAGGGAGTGCATTATATTTAGGAACTTCAAATTCATAGGGTGCTTTAGTGATATCACTTTCTTCTTGCTTGGTAACAATCATATCACAAGGAATTCATTTCATGGAAGTAAGCGAGGATGTGTTATCATAAACACCTAACATTTTTTTCAAAGTTTCATCACTATAAACATACTTCCATGATGGTGGTAAGTTCATATCAAGCAATTTAGAATGTTGAATTGTGAGTTGGTGGTTTGGTTGACATGTAATAGTGTTAATGTTCAAATATGGTCATTGAGTAGCTTTTGTCATTTTAGAAAAATACTATCCCAATCCATTTTTTGTCTCTTGCGTATTAGGTTCAATAGGGACACAAATACCTTGTTCATGTTTTCCACACCCTTTTCCAGTATACCCAAAAAAATTTACAAGTTCATAGCCTTTTCCATAAAGTCTTTCCATTTCTTGTGGATTAGGCAGGGATTGATAATCTATCTCATCAAAATTTGTTGTGTATGTTGCGTTTTCATCCAAATTATAGGAGATAGATGATTGTTCAGAATTTTGAGTTGACATGATTGTTGGTTGTTCTTGTTTCTCATCTTTCTTTTGTGTGATTATGCATTTTCCCATAAATGATGGTATGAATTCTAAGGATCCCCAATCGTCACCAAATAATTTAGATATTGATTTTGTATTGTTTTTCTCAATTTCAATAGGGTTTATGTTGGATGTTGGTATTAATTTTTTTAGAGGACTTGTAGATCCTTTTTAAGGTGCAAGAAACTTTCAGGCCCAGGGTCTATTTCAACTTGATAAATATGATTTTTATGGACGTATTTCATGATACAATGGAGGGCTGAAGGCACTTCGTTCATCTCATGAATCCATGGTCTTCCTAAAAGAATATTATACGAAAGATCATAATGCATGACATGGACAGGAGTTTGCAAAGTAGCCACCCCAACTATAATAGGTAAAGTAATTATCCCAAGCGGTTGATTTCTTGTGTTGTCAAATCCTTGAATGGATTTAGAATCAGGTATTATCTGTGACTTGTCAACGCGTAATTGATTAAGAAGATTAACACTACACACATTAAGAGTAGAACCATTATCAATTAGGGTTCGTTTGATACCTATGTGATTGTATTGAGCAATTATCATAAAGGCCTCATTTATTTTACGCAACTCTAAAGGAGGAAGCTCATGTTGATGGAAAGTAAAGTCAAGATTCATTTTTTGAAATAGAGCTGCCACATCATTTAGAGTGGTACTAGGAGGAACTGCGATTTGTTTTAAGGTTGTTTGAAGAATGTTGTGATAATTAGGTGAGTTTTGAAGTAAATCCCAAAGGTAAATCTTGGTAGGATTATTCTTTAATTGTTCAACAAGATCATACTCCTTTGTGTGTGGGTTGTAGCGAGGAGCACTAGGCGGATTGGGTAAAGGTAAAGAGGGTGGGGTTGGTTGTGGTGATTCCAGGTTGTTTCAGGTATTATATGTATGAGCAACAATAACATTACGTGATTACTGCAACACATTGGGTTGAGGTGGCTAAAGAATGTACTGAGGTTGGTTAGAGGGATGAAGTTTATGCGATGGTGGATAAAGAATAAGTTGAGGTTGAATTACATTAACATCCTTACTTTTAGGTTTCTCATAAAAAACCATAGCGGATGATTTAGGTGAGATGAAGTCCTAAAGGGACTCATCTAACAAGTGAAAATCATCAAGAATAAAAGGTTTAAGTGGTAAATTATTGTCGATTGGTTTAAGGTGTTCAAGAGAAGCATTAGGGGTGTTAACGGTCATTATCATAAGGTTGTCACAACAAACCTTAGTCGATGACTTATGTGAGATGAAGTCATGGAGGGATTCATCTAACAAAGAAAAGTCTTCAAAAGCAAAAGGTTTGAGGGAGGTTTTATTGTTAAGCAAGTTAGGTTTCTCATTGCAAGAATTAGAGGATGAAGTGAGTGAGAGGAATTCCTGAAGAACTTCATTTAACTTGTCAACATCATCCCTACTAAGAGGTTTGAATGAGATGTTGTTTATAACTTGAATCTTTTGTTTGAAGGGTTGGTTTGATGTCTCAGTTTTTGTGTTTTTGTGTTTTTATGTATCAATGAATCTGATCTAAAAGAACTAGGAACAAATAATAAAAAGTAAAGTTGCAAAAATCTAAGACTATCCATAAATGCCATGAAAGAAAGTAAAATTTATGCTAAGAAAATAGAAACAACTAAACTATAATAGAAAGGTATCTACAAAAAATAGAAAGGTGAAATGTAGTAAACTGAAATCTAGAAATTTTGACTCAGAAACTATAGTGGGATTGATTTGCCCAAGGTGGGAAATGAGTCCTAGGGGATGAATTTTTTTAAGTTTTTTCTGATTTTTTTGTCTTTTTTGAATTTTTTTGGATCTGTACA
Source organism: Sequoia sempervirens (assembly GCA_007258455.2). NCBI lineage: Eukaryota > Viridiplantae > Streptophyta > Pinopsida > Cupressales > Cupressaceae > Sequoia > Sequoia sempervirens. The sequence goes on along the minus strand of VDFB02099070.1, from coordinate 31,076 downwards.
ATGCAGAAAGAGATTGCAAGTGTAGAATATTGGAATGATTTAATGAAATGTGTTGCACTAACGAATTCTAAATGATGCTTTCACTAATGCAAATCAGAATGATACAATGTTTAAAATGCATGTTCACCAAAATGAACTGTAGATTTTTGGCTCCACAAGACTAACTCTTCTAAGGTTTTGCACCTAAAAGGATAGAGGTAGGCCAAAAATTCTAGCTAGGTTCATTCAAATTATGCAATGTAGGATGTTATTATGGCTAAATGAAATGAACTAAATGCAATTAAGTGATATAAATGATTGATTATGTATGCAAAACTTAATATTTGTGTTATGTTTGGAAACATAGTGTTGTTTGCAAAAGGCTTAAAAGAATGAACAAGAATGCAAATTAAACCAAAAAAAATACTATTTTTTAGAATGTGTGCACCTGGGAAATTGAACAAGACTGGAGATCAATCTAGAAAACTGATGAAGTCTAATTTTGAGCTCACTAGGACTCATTCGCCACCCTAGGTGAATCAGTCTCAATTCTAGGATTTTCTACACAGAAGCTCTTTTCTATCAACCAGGAACCAAGATCTACATCTAACTCAAAACTACATCTCAGGAGAGACTCATTCACCATGCATGGAAAATCATTCTACTTTCAAATTTTTGCAACTTCAAATCTATGTTCAGCACCTTAACACCTGCACAACAATTTCTGACAGAAACCTCACTTAGGATCTCGTAAAATTCATGAAAAATAGCTTAAAATTATTTTTCTAATGGGATTTTTACCTTGATCAAATGCGTAATTGGGTAATTATACCTTAAATGGAGAAAAATATGCATACAACCCTAGCCTTAGATGTGTTAAAGACTAGGAAAGTTTGAAATATGACCAAAGCCCTATTCTATTGTGATAGAATAAGAAATGTAAATATGATTTATATAATGCAATATCTAAACCCTAGAAACCTTACAACACATCAAAAATGGAAATAAATGACATGCAAATGAAAAGTAAACAAAGTGAAAACCTTAATCTAAAGATAGAGTGAAAATGGAAGATGGAATCACTTTGAAACCAAGTCTTTAGGTGTGATTTGATGGCTAGTTGCATCTCCTCAACCTAGTTTTCTCCATGATTCACCATAGGAATCCATCATCAATCCTTTGTAATGTTGAATCTTGACCTAAAGATTGAGCTTCAAGACCCATAAAAACCCTAGTTTGCTTCCCTAAAACTTCAACTTTTACTTAATGAAACTTGTTGTAGAAGACTTGTCTTTAGAAATTTATTTTGTGAAATGACTAAAAAGATGTGTAAAATGATTTAAAATGAGTATTTATAAGTAACAAAACCCAATTTTCCAATTATTTAAATCTAATAGGGTGAAATTTATCAAAAATTCAAGTTGAATTAATTAAATTCCCACTTAAAATTGAATTTTCCCTCAAAAGGGACTCATTCGCCACACTTGGCAAATGGGTCCCACCAGAGGGGACTCATTCGCTGAAGGTGGTGAATGGGTCCCACTACTAATTTTTGAAGGTGGGTTTTCAGGGTATGAAAGAATTAAGTGTTGTTTGTCAGGTTTTAGGTGTTTTCTCAAGTGAAATGAGCCTCTAGATAAAAAATAATTGGTCTTAGGGGCCTATAAATGTTTTTTTGAAGGATAAATGATGTGAGGGGACTCAAAATTAGGTCTAATTATGCATGAAATTGTCTCTTTTCTGAAGAGGGTCCAATTTTCTACGGTACACCTACAAAGTAGGCCACTAGTAAGGTTGTGATAATTTTTCTAATGGAAAACACCATCACAAGGTTTGGGTCACCTATAAGGATAATCACTGACAATGGTATGTGCTTCAAGTCAGAAGAATTCAAAAAATTATGTGAAACTTATGGTATAAAAATTTCATATGCATCTCCATATCATCCATAAGAAAATCGATAGGCTGAATCAAGCTACAAGAGTATTCTAAAAATCATTAAGAGGGTGCTAGACAAGAACAAAAAGGATTGGGATTCCAAATTAATAATGCCAGTCTACGCAGATAGAATCACAGTGAAGAAGTCAATTGGTAAGTCACATTTTGAATAGGTCTATGGGACACAAGCAAGGATGCCTATGCAGAACCTTTTACTACTATATAAGTTGATGCTCCGAGAAGATCTAGAAATCCTTGAACCTATGGAGGACATAATGGAGTAGTTGGAAGAATCAGATGAAATCAAAAGCTTTTCCTAGGAGCATAATACAAAAATGCAGTCATAGATGAAGTACTTATTTGATAAAAGAGAGAAAGAAGGAAAGTTCGACGTGAATGATATGGTCATGTTCTAGAATGCTAGGTTTCAAGATAAAGGTAAACATGGGAAGTTTGAAGCTCTTTGGATAGGACCATTTGTTGTTACAGGAAAAGGTGGTGAAGATTCCTACTATCTTCAAAACATGACATGACAAGGTCAGGAATTGCTAGTGCATGGACAATTCTTGGAACACTTCTTTTCTTAAAATAATTTTCCATGCATAGTAGTTTTAGGAGAAGATTAGAAATTTCTAGTACATGGACAGTTCCTAAAACACTTATTTTTCTAAAATGTTTTCCATGCACAATAGTTTTAGGATCTCATCCCTCCATCTCATTTAATCACATTAACCCATAGTCTACCTCCCAGAGATCATTTGGATTCTTGCAATGACCTCATGTCAATTCATCCCCAGTTAGAGCCACTGTTGGAGCTAAAATTTCCACCTTGGCTTTCACATATCCTTTTCATTCCATCTCCATCATAAAACCCCTTTCTCTTGATTTTTACTATATTTGAATGATAAACACAAAATTCGCTCATTTGCATAGCCCATATAGCAAAGCATTTCATTATCACTATAAAATAAATCCTTCCCTTAGAACACTCCCTCAATAGCATGAGGTATGTTGCCAAGATAGTACAATATCGAAGAGATTCATTCTAAATGTATCCTCAATAAATTCAATATAATTTCAATGAAGATATCAAGGAGAATCTCATATATTGATGAGACATCCTCAAATACTCCCTGATAGTCCGAAGAGAAATATATCAAGGAGACCTAGATGCATCGAAGAGAAAATTTAACATGTCTCACCAACAAGATACAGTCACAACGATACTCAAAATATATGATTATTGTGCATTTAGGAAATAGAAAAGCATCTCTCAAACATCAAGAGATTATTACAAAATAAATAGTAAATCACTAGCAAGAATAGGATGGAAAAATTGCAATAGTGATGATACATTGGTATGTCAAAGAGAGAAATGAAGAAGTATCTTCGACACTTTAAGAGCAAGTGAGAACAAAATTTCAGAGGGACATGAAGACATCGAACATAGATTGATAGAATTCTCTTTGAAATTCTAACAATAACACATCAAAGAGACAAGTGAACATCAAGTAGACCTTTACAAAAGTCTCTTTGACATTCTAGCATAGCTATGAACATACATTATCAATGAGAGTAAGGAACATCAAGGAGAGATGAGCATGGGTCACATCAACATTTTTAATTCACATAGAGGTTATTGAAAGGAATGCTACTAAAGGAAGGAACATGGGTATATCAAAGAGACATGAGCTTATCGAAGAGAGATGCTTACCCATCTCATCGACATTCATATGTCAAAATTTCAAAAGGAAAGAACATGATATGTATCCATTGAAGAGACCTTGTAGAATCAAAGAAAGAAATTCAAATGTCTCTTCAACATTTTAAAAGATGATCAGGGAAGTATCGGAGAGAAACAGGTGTCCTTAACAATATAGTTAAAGTCTCTTTGATAGTATGAAAAAATGTTTCACTTGGCTGACATGATTGATGATATTATCAAAGAGACAACTGCCATTAATCTTGCAACTTGATTAGAAAGGTGGCGCAAGCACCATTTATGAACTAGAGCTTGCCCAAGCATGCCAAATTTTGATAGACCTAACTCCTAAGAGATCAAAATTATTGTGAATTGTGAGTAGATATTGAGGAGATAGAGTTGGACGATGGAAACCAACTCAAAAATCATAGCTTTCATTCAAGCAAGTTCTTTTGCCTCAGCTGAACATATTTGTTAGAAATTATCTTGAAGTATAGTACAAGTAGGGTTTAAAATGGATAAAACCCCTAAGAAACCAAGAGTAAAAGGGAAAAAAATAGAGGCCAAGCCATTAAACCAAGATTTGATAGATTAGTGTCTTGGGTCTAGACCAAATTCAAGAAGAGAAGCTTGGCTAAACCCATCATGCGAAATGTTGGAAGATAAACATAAAAATCTAGGAGATATGTGCACTCCACATAGGGGTTATGACTTGTTTATATATCATTATAGAAAGAAATACAGGAATAAGCTAGTCTCGAACCCATGGAACTTGAATCTATGGAATCTTGTGATGACTAATGTCTTTATTAATGTACAACTGATTAAATAACTAGCTAGAAACTACAATCCAAAAACAAGGGCAATCCACTCTCATGATGGATCACATTTTATTTTCATAACACAGGATTCCATTTTTATGGTTTTTGAATTAGGTACACCAATGAAAGCAAAATTGCAGATGAGAGATTTTGCTAGAAGAATACCGAACTAGGGATAAATCCTATAAGAGGTGGAAGTTACCTCTGCATAGACCTAAAGGTCCAGGAAATCAACCTAAAAGGTTTTCTAGTGATGACAGGCCCCCATTCCTTATGGATTCATTTGAAGAATATTACTAGTACACCTACTATTCAACTGGCCAAGTATTAGGAGTTGATGCCCCTACTGACATCACTATAGCTCCCATGGTTTTGGCTATGGATATTCAAAGTCAAGATGCCAAGCCTTATGATTATACAAAATACTTGTCTAAGGTCATTAATACCTCTCTTACTACCATTAAGAACAATAGTGATGCCATCAACTTTAATCATTATTCACTACTTATGTACACAATATTATATGAAGAGTAGGTGATTGGAATATGGGGAGAAGAGTTAAGAATCAAGGACCTAAATAGTGATGAAAATTATAGACCAGTGTAGATGTGGAAATCTATATGGGGTAGTAGATATGGGAGATCCCACTACTTATATGTTGAAGAGTATTTTTTAAGAACTTTGTATAAGTTACTAGGCCATAGGTGTGACTACAACTTGTCCCCAGAGATACAAATATTCCTCAGACCAAAAGAGAAAAACCATGAAGGAAAGGTAAACCATAACTACGTAGATTGGTATGAATTTGAGGATTGCACTATGATCAGAGTGTATGGATTCGAGTCTTACTACCTAAAGCAGTGCCAAATAGAGTTGCATACCTTGAAATTGTAAGGAAATTGGCTTATTCAGCTTTTATGCACCTAAAAAGATATCGAAGGAAGAATTTTATGTTTTCTAGTCTATGCTTTGGTGACTTAAATATCATTGTAGTTATAGGGCATGAGTTGGTTGGAAGAAAACTAGATTATTATGTCTTGCTAGTGGGAGACAAAAGACAAAAATTTGATCCTAAACATTTTATTTATGATGCCAAGATCTCACAAAGATTGAAGGGGTATGAACATGAGTTCCATGTAGATGATGTCATTAGGAACTATGATGAGAATCAAGTGGTAATGAGGAGGAATTCTTACAATAGAATTTTTATGGACGAGGCTTGGAGAAGAAACAATAATCTATTGTATGTGGAGGCTTTTCATGAAATAGAGGATCCCTGGGAAAGGATTGAGAAGATGATTGTACATGAGGAAGAATTGACAAAAGATGTACCCCTCATAGCTTTTGAAAAGAGAATAAATACTAGTTTTAGCAGATAAGCTGAGAATGTAGCACCATTAAGTCATTTGTCACCACGGCCTACTCTAGAGGTGAGCTACTCAGCTGAGACTCCTATTATAATTGAAGATGGAATTGAAGAGGAGAAATAAGTCACATAGATTATAATTCATACTATTCCCCAGTATCAAGAGCCACCAGAGAGGAATGTGATCACATTTGAAGCTTCTAATGAGTTATGTGCTAATGTGAGATATCGTGCTAGCCAAGAATTCATTGTAGATGAAAAATTTGTGCAAACTTCTAAATTCAAGGCTTTCATTTATGAGTTTAAGGGAAGAGTAATAAGGGAAGGGAAAAAGGAGATCATTCCTAAGAAAGAGGCAGATGCCTTAAAGGAACTTCAGTGTGAGTTAGATGAAAAGATCAACAATATGGCCTATGAAAGAGGAAGATTACTATTACAAGAAGTCGGGGTCATTATTCTTCTAGGGTGGGATATCACTTCAGCCATTGTATTTGATAGCTTTCTAAAGAGAAAAAATAAGACCTTGCTATTAACAGATGAAGCCAGTGATAAGATATATACTATATCAAGATATGACCCTGATAATACTACTTTACAGATGTGGGCACTTTAACCACCATGTAAAAGACCTTCCCTTAGCAAAAACCATGATTAGATTTTTGGGAACCTTCTGTTATAGAGTAGGGATTATAAACCCTATGGAAACTATTGATCTGAATGTGAATGTGGCTAAGTTTACCAAGGCTCAAATTTAGAAATTGGATAGGGATAATAAGGGTCTGATGGAAGATAATGAGAGATTAAGGAAAGAGGTATCAATTTGTAGAGATAGATTTCCCTCCTCCTCAAGGCTTTACTCACCATTGATTGAACATGAAAGAAAGGTGCTCGAATCAATGTCTGAGACCACCTATTGGAAGCTCAAATATGAATAGGCCCAAAAGGGACAAGAAGATTTGAAGAAAAAACTAAAATCCACCACCTTTGAAATGGCATCAGAACTAGTTAGTAAGAGATTTGATGCTATGTTTAGGCATGATGACAAGGTCTAGATCATCCATGACAAAACATATGCAGCTTTTTTAGACCATAATAGATTGCATGAAAAAATGAAGGAAGTGGAACCCCACATACAAGCAAGGAAAGGTGATAACATAATTGTACTTTAAGAGTTTCAAGTGCTTATGAGTGCACATGCCAACTTTTATAACATCTTAACACAAGAATTGAGTGAATTCAGTTAGTCACTAAGCATGGCTCTGCCAAATCTCTTCAAGGAAGCATATTTAAAAGACCAGGATGCATGGAAGGATGAGATTGCTCACTATCTACCAATAGCTCTTAATGAAATTAACAATGAAGATAAGGTAATTGAAAAGACACATGTGAAAATTGGAAGAATCTTTGAACTTGAATATGCAATGTAGAATATTATATGTAATGCACACATTCATGCCAAGAGTGGGTATATTGAACATCTGTCGAGGATCAACTTATTCATTGCACAGGATAAGTAAAAAAGAGTAATAAGATGTCAAATTTTTGTGGTTGTCAGTGCATTATCATGGTGCATGAGTCTTGAACAGGTCTCGTGTGATCATGGGTGCTTGTTGGAGATTAACGGATCATGGTGCATCCACCATCAAAATTTGAATTTTTTATGTTTATGTTAGTTAATTTTTAGTTAAGAAACAGTGTAACCTTTTGCAACTAGGTTATAGCTTATTGCTTCCCATATAAATAGGAAAATCAAGGCCTAGTTTTTTATATCATCATCATATCGTTATCACCACTAGTAGTAGTAGTTTACATTCATATAGCATACTTCACCCATCCATCTCATATCAAAGACTTTTTCTATTCATGTTTATTATTTGAAGTAATGTAATGGAGAATACTGCTTATAATTGGTGATCTATTTTTAGTGTTCAACTATTATGTTGATTTTCATGCCTATATGTTACTATGTTGTCTCCAAAGTGGTTTCTTCAAGTTATTTAAATTTACAAAATTTATCAAGACACATTTGTTGTTGTTGTGTGGTTGTTTTGATTGGGTTCTGGTGAGAGAGAATTAAAAATCCTTTCAGCTAATTCATTTTAATTAGTTCCCTCAGGGATTAAAAATCCTTTTAAGTTAATTAATTTGATTGGTTTCCTTTAACCTAAGAATTAAAAATCTTTTGATATCATCATAGTAATTTGAGGGAATAATGTTGTGATCTATAAAGAAGAGTATAGTAGCAAACAAACTTGCACTTTTACACAAGGTGCAAACATTTAAAAGTTCCCAACAGTTAGAGTTAAGTTGAACCATAGGTTTACCTATCATACAAATATATCTCCATAGTCACCATCCATCCATTAACTCCATTCACCCAATAAATTAGCCATTGTTCAATTTTATAACATTTTGTACGAGTTCAATTCACACTCTTATTCAAAAAAATTCAGTAGGAACTAGTTAGTATGTTTTGCATCTACTTCACACCCACATGCCATAGTGAGTAGATTTCCCAATTTAGAAATCACATTCAAACCTTAAACCTACCTTATCACTTAGGTACACCTACCTAGGTCTAGCAAATCCTAAAGAATAGGGGTGATCAACCATATTCACCCTGTTCATTAGCCAAAAAATGTATTAAGATATTGGTACCCTCTTATGGTCTAAAAACATACATTTTTGAGACCTAACAGATTGGCGACTCTAATAGGGAAACCTATCCAATTCTAAATCAAGGCCTTTCATCATAGAGTCATTTAAAACCATCATATCAAAAGACTCGGTTGGGAAAATATCCAAAGAAGTTGTAAACCTTTTCTCACTTTTCATAAAAGTGAGTGGCAACTATATCAAGCTTGTAGCTAGAAGTGCATGACTGGGAAGATAAAATACACATCAACAAGAACTAACCCTAGAGTTTAGAGAATTAAAGCATCATATGAAATGAATGACAGATCACTGCATCAAGAAAGTCCAAAAAATAACTATGATAGTGGATAGATAAACATGGATCTCCCCCTTCAAAGGTTGACACAAATACAAATAAAGGAGCATCTAAACAGTTAGGTACTACATTCACAAACTATGAGAATATTCTAGAAAAACCTCATGTATTGTACAATAGCTTTGACCTATTGCATGAATCAGAGTATCATAATGATAATCCATGCAGATATCCCAGTACCCAATGTGAGCAAGAAAACACTAGTCATCGTATTCTTTGTTGGAAGGAAGATCCTCAGAAAATGAAGGAGTTTTTTGCCCAAATGGATAAAGAGAAAATCCAAAGGAAAAATGAGTATGAATATAAGATGTCATTACAACAAGGAGAAGATACCCAACATGTATTCATGGATCACTCTGCCCCTATTGAAAATTATGATGAAATGACTACTCAAGAAACAAAAGAATATGTGGAAAGGAAGAGAGAGGAGCATAGGAGAAGATGACAGTTGATAAAAGAGAGTCAAGATCTGAGTCAACAAATGTCTCAATTAAATATCCATGCAAAAAAACCACCAAAATATGTCCCTCCCCATAAACAAGGAGGTAGCATCAATACATATGGGTCATCTCAGAATATAGGTGCTTCGGGTAGTTCAGAAGCACCTTGCAATATAGCTGATAACCCAAAGCAACATTCCCAACTTAATGTGCCACCACAAAGATCCCAACCACAAAACACCAACAACATTCCACAATCTAACCCACCACTAGGACAACAATATGTCCCACACTATTAGCACCATGTGCCATAATAGAATATATATTCTCACTAGAACATTCAAAAAAATGTGCATCAACCCCAACATGGATTCCAATATTATCCTAACCCACCACCTCGGAATCCTTATCAGCAAAATCCTACAAGCATGAGCATACAGTTCAACTTGGTAGGATATCAACTATACCCATATCCCATTGATAGAAATACTATCCCTAAATTCATAGGGAATAGTGCAACTACAACAAAATGACATATAAGAAACTTTAATGCTTTTGTGCAAGATTTGGGAATGGAATATGAGGATGTCCTTATGATAGTGTTCATGATATCTCTAACTGAAGAAGTAGGGATTGGTTCAATAGCCTACCAAATGCCTCAATTACCTTTGCAACAGACTTCCAAGATAATTTTCTAGAGCAATATGGGAATAAATGTGCTCCTGAATTTGCTCTACATGAATTAGTAAGTATCCAAAAATATCATAATGAATTAGTTTAAGATTTTAATTAGAGATTATCCAAGATTAATAATAAGATACCACACGAATTCAAATTAGCTAACTCAACAACTTGAATTATCTATTTAAAGTCCTTTGATCCTAAAACATGGTATGATATTAGAAAGAGATTCCCTACAAGTTTGACTGAAGCACAAAAGGTAGACATAACCATTGAAAATAATAGGAAAGATGCTGGCATGATTGGAAAAAGGGATAACCTTAGGATCCTACAAAATCCCAACAGTCCCCAGAATAGACAAGAAAATCATTACATAAATGAAAGGCCAAGATTACATGCAATTCCCTATAATACCACTTAGAAGGATGGAATACTAGTAGGAAAACCAAATTGGAAAGAGACTCCTAATCCCTTAAAGAAACATGGACACATGCAGTAGATACTACACCGTGGTGTTCACCTTGCCATAGAACTCATTCCCCTGAACTTTTTGCAATGGCTCAAGCTTGTTAAGAATATGAGTGGTCACAAGAGCAAGACAAATATGGCCACAATATAAACATGTTAAGATTGGGGTTTCATAAAAACAATGAAGGATACTCATCCTCTGAGGACAAGTATGAATATGATGTCAACAATCAAAAGCACAATGTAAATATGGAGCAAGACGGGTTCTCTGATTAGGAAGAAAACACACAAGAAGAAACATATGCATACAATACAACACCAAAATTCTAGTTGAGGACACCAAAAAATGAAGAGAAGAGGGCCATCACAACAAAAGGTGTGGCTAATACAAAAGGGAGAAAATACAACCTAAGAAGTAGACCCATAGATGGGGACTAGGGAACACTAAGAAGCATGTTCATAAAAGATTAGAAGAGAAAGGGGAATGTCCCATCTAATTAAAAGAAGGGTGAAACAAAGAAGCTTTAGAATTTTTTTCAAAAGGAAACTACAAATATTGAATATGAGAAAACACTAAGTAATGACAAAGTTCAAAATGAAGGGAAAATGGTTACTAAACTGAGAAGGTTGAACAAGGGATCACTACCCCTTCATTTGAACTTTCCCAAGCACTAGCTCAGACAAAGATGGAAATCCCTTTGATGGAGTTGATGAAGATTGATGAGTTCAAAGACATATCCCTCAGAATGATTACCAACACATCCCACAAATAGAAGGATCAGAAGAAGGAGGTTAATGCCATGGAGTGGAAAATTACAAAGACACTAGAAGTATATTTGGGAGATACACTCACAAATAATCCCTCCCAGGTTAATCCATTTTACACCACATTGGTGATCAATAACAAGTTGGTGAAAATTTGCATGATTGACTCAGGGGCAGCAATCAATATCATGCCTTTGGCTATCATGAAGGAATTAGGTCTATGGGTGAATACTACAAATGGGAAGTGTTATGCCATGGATAACATATTAGTTCCTATAGTTGGAGTGATATGGGATGTAGAATTAAAATTGGCATCATACCTGAGGCAAAATATAGGATAGACCTTATTGTGGTGGATACTCCCCCTTACTGTGGGATGTTATTATCAAGGCAATGGACTATAGCAGTAGGTGGGAATGTTCACCTGGATTTGTCTTATTCCACAATACATGTGAATGGAAGGAAATTCAAGTTATATATAGAGCCTAGATTTGAACATGTCATTGAGCTCTTTGATCCCAATCAAATGAATTGGTTTTGTGACTAGATTTGGGGAGTTTTAGAATTCAACATTCAAACCTAGAATTACTGAACACCTGGATTTGTCTTATTCCACAATACATGTGAATGGAAGGAAAGTCAAGTTATATAGAAAGCCTAGATTTGAACATGTCATCGAGCTCTTTGATCCCAATCAAATGAATTGGTTTTGTGACTAGATTTGGGGAGTTTTAGAATTCAAAATTCAAACCTAGAATTACTGAACACAAATCCAATTGTTAGGGATTTCTCTAAAAATGAACATGGCATATGGAAAATGTATTTTGATGGAGCCTGTAGTAGAGAAGCAAATGGAGCTGGAATTTTTTTCATCTCACCCAAGGGCACAACATTTAAATACTCATTTTTGCTAACATTCGAGTGCAAAAATAATATAGTAGAATATGAGGCCTACTTCTAGGTCTAAACATGGCCACAAAACATGGGATTAAAATTTTAATCATTCTTGGGGATTCTGAATTGGTTGTTTCACAAGTAAGATCAAAGTAATCCACAAAAAACAAGAGATTGAACCAATATAGAAATGTTGTGTGGGATACTATAGAGCTCTTTGATGCTTTCTCTATTGAGTGGGTGGATACATCCAAAAAATTGATGGCTAACTTCTTGGAAAATGTGGCCTTGAAAAAGGATGATGTTACCTTGGGAAGGATCTCACAGGTAGAACTCAAGACTAGACCTACAATTCTTGACAATATTTACAATTGGCAGGTCTTCAATGATGACATAGATCTAATCAAATTCTTACACTGTATTGATCAATATGAGGCCTAAGAGATTGACTTCAATGCATTTTTTGAAGAGGCAGATGGAAAACAAATTGTGTTTGTCCAAGAGGTAGTACAAATCAAAATGAATAAGATCCCTAAAGGACTAGTTGCACTAGAAAGGGTGTTTGATGGGAATGACAGAGCAATTATGAAACAAACACTGATAAGAAGGGAAGACATTGAATAAATTAATCTTGGGACTAAGTTAGCTCCAAAAAGGGTGTATATTGGAAAGAAGATAAGCCCTACAATCAAAAAGATTTTGATTGCATTGTTGAGAAAGTACAAGCATGTTTTTGCATTGTCATATTATGACCTTAAAGCATATAGAGAAGATCTATTTCAACATGAAATCCCACTAAAGCCTAATGTAAAGCTCTTCAAACAAAAAAAAGGGCCAATAAATCCCACCCTAGAGCCCAAGATGCATGAAGAACTCATGAAGCTCAAGGAGGGAGGTATCATCAAGCCCATCAGGCATTCTTCATGGGTTTCGAACTTGGTGCCTATCTGAAAGAAGAATGGAGACATAAGGTTGTGTGTGGATTTTTGGAATCTGAATGTCTCCTCCCTTAAAGATAACTACCCACTCCCAAACATGGAGGCTATGCTAGAAAGAGTGACTGGGTGTGAATTATTGTCCATGATGGATATATTTTTGTGGTATAATCAGGTGAAAGTGAAGGAATCAAAGTAGTATAAGACTACGTTTACTACACCTTGGGGCACATATGTATATGTAAGAATTCCATTTGGTCTCACAAATGTTGGTGCCACAATTCAAAGAGCTATGGATGTTGCCTTTTTGAATCTAATCAATGCAATAATGTTGGTGTATCAGGATGACCTCATAGAATATTCAAAGAAAGATAAAGATCATGTAGAACATCTAGAAAAGATCTTCTCAAAGTCCTGGAGTATGGTATTTCCCTGAATCCTAAGAAGTGTCATTTTGTTGTAACAGAGGGAAATTTGTTGGGTCACATAGTGTCCAAAGATGGATTCAAAATTGATCCAGAAAGAGTAGAGGCCATAGACAAGATCCCCATCACTAAGACAAGAAAGGCCATCCAGTCTTTCTTTGAAAAAATAAACTTTGTAAGAAGTTTTATATAAAATTTTGCTAAGATTGTCAAGCCGATTTCCAAAATGTTGAAGAAAGGAACTAAGATTGATTGGACTGTAGAAGCGATTGATGCATTCATATCCATCAAAAGAGCAATCAAGGAAGCCCCAGTGTTAAAATCCTCTAACTTCAACAAACCCTTCCAATTTTTTTCCTTTTCATCTTACCACATAGTTGCAGTAGTAATGTTGTAGAAAAATGATGAAGGGTATGAGCACCCAATATCATTTTTTAGAAAATCCCTTCAAGGAGAAAAATTAAAATATGACATCATAAAGAAGAAGGTGTATGAACTTTTCAAAGAAGTTAAAGCTTTCAGATCTTATTTGGTAGGTGCAAAGATAGTTTTCCATGTCCCTAATGTTGCAATAAAAGATGTATTTGTGCAAATTGAAGTCACAAGGAGATGATGTAGATGGATTAATAGAGTTCAAGAGTTGAATATTGAAATATAAATCACTAAATTGGTGAGAGGACAAGGGTTGTCTAAGCTCATGGATGATTCAAACCTTGAAGCGTCTCAAATCTGTAACACAGGGAAGAATAAAATATGATCGCTAGTATTGAGCACACTTCATGGTATACTAATATAATTTACTATCTCAAAAATCATAACTATCCTAAAGATTTGAGTGAAAATCAGAAGAGAACCTTAAAATTGCATGCCTCAAAATATGTCTTCATGGATAGAGACTTGTACTAGAAAAATAGAGATGGAGTATTATTTTTATGCCTAGATGAGTCACAAGCAAAACATGTATTGAAAGAGATGCATGAAGGAGTCTGTGGGGGAAAATTTTTGGAAAAAACTACTGCCCACAAGATCTTAAGAGCTAGATACTACTAGCCTAGGGTTTTCAATGACTCTTTTACTTATTTAAGAAAGTGTGAAGCCTCCCAAAAAAAAATTGGACAAATGAAATACCATGGAGAACTCCCACTAATACCAATGCAAGGTTAAGGTACATTTCATCAATGAGGGATTGATTTCATTAGAGAAATACTAGAGAAATATAGCCAAGTTCACAAATGGATACTCGTGGAAACTGATTACTTTCCAAAATTGGTAGTGTTATCCACTAAAATTTGCACCTTGTTGAACCTGATGTTCAACACCTTAGTGTAACATCGAAAGACCTCTAAAGCTGTGGGTTTCTTGTAAACAAAATTCAACCTCTGGAGAAGGCCAGCTTCCTATGGCATCACCTAAACTACTAATTTTGTAAAGGAAAAGGGTAGAAGGAGAATGCTTAAAAATTAAAACTAATGAGAACATTATTTCTATGGTGATACACCTAAATGTAATAAGAGCTATGAACATTCAGATTGGCATACACATGAATAAGGATAACTGACATTGAACTACACAATGTGTTACCATAAGTTTATGCATGGATATTTCGTAAAAAGGTTGACTTGCATATGCTTTTAAGAAGGAAAGGTAATTTTCACAAATAAAAAAGGGGCATATACAACTTTAAAACACAATTTACAACCTACATAACCATACTTTTGTAGAAAAGGAATAATACGTGAGACAAAGCTATAGGGAAATAAAAAAGATCTCATAAATAACTTGATCAATCACCTAACAATACACGATGTTGCAAGAACAAGAAGGAAAAATGAGACAATTAATGGTATCCAAGGTAAACGTTGTATATCATGCTCCAAATGAGTTACAAAAGTTTGCTAATCTGAGAAATGACTGCCAAAGTCACAAAATTTTGAGAAGCATAAGAACTCCCCTTACAAAGAGGAAAAAATTCCATATATATCAAAAGTGTCAGCCCCTTCCTTAGGGGTTACAAAAATATCAGCCTCTAGAAAGATCTGCCCATGGATCTTTTTAAATCAAGTTACTTTTACATTCAATGTGTATCTCAGTTGTCCATGTTGGTGAAGGATCGCTCCAAGAATGGCCTCAAGATCTTTTGGAATAATTGCATTAACCTTTGGCCATCGTGTCCACCCTCAAACTTCCATCAGAGTTGCTTTGAATGTTTTTGAGTGTCATCATAAATGTCGATCCACCCCTCGCCAATAGACATCACAACTATCCTTGCAGTCTCCTCCTTTCTGTTCTTCTCTTGTTCTAGACACTTCCGCAAGTTGACCTTCTTTCAGGAGCAACAACAGGTTTGTCCTGCTTAGATTGTTACAGACAAACACCTCTATCCACCGAATGATCCATCATTTCTTATCATAGAGCAGATTTGTGTCGCTTACATTCTGTTGATCTTCTTCACAGGGGTATTCAAAATAGTCAAACTGCCCATGGTCCATCTTTAGTTTCTTCTGATTGGTTGAACTCGTGCCACATAGATTTCCAGATGGTCAAAGGTCGCTTCCTTAGAATTGCATGTTGGTGAGACACTAGCCGTGTCTCCCCGATGCGATTATTCCCTTCAACAGTTATCGACATAGCTCACAACCGTCAACAAGAGTTTATAGCGAGCTCAAAAGTCATATCAACATCCCTAGAAGCATCGGCAAGAAAAACATCAGTCGGGAAGACCTCATACCGAAGGCATGAACATTCGGTGAGACACCATCAGATTGGTAGGACTTCTCCTCGAGCGTAGATTTCTTCAGCAAGACCCTTATCTTTAGGCAAGACTTCATGCTGAACTCAAACCCCATGGCCAGGAGTCTTACCAATTCCAAATATCCATTCGGCGAGACCCTTTCAGTCAGAAAGACCTCCCATCGAGCTCATTTCACTTTGGCAAGACCACCTTCGGTCGATGAGACATTACACTGACCGAGCCTTCTGTTAGCGAATGCAACTTCTTTCGGTGAGACCCTTTAGGGTCGGCAAGACCTCACACCGAGCGCCAAACATTACCTCGAGACCTTTCATTTTGGTGAGACCTCACCCCATTGGTGAGACATCACAGTGAGAGCACCAACTTTCGCTGAGACCTTCGTCTTTCAGCAGGACGTCTCCCCGAACTCCTATTTCTTCGGCGAGACCACCGGCTCTCGACGAGACATTACGCTGAAGCCACAACCTGTTGATGAGACATCACCCGATCAGCGAGACATCTCCCCGAACTCAAAACATTACACTGAGGGTTCCATTTATCGGCCAGACTTCCCTAGGTCGGCAAGATATTATGTTGAACCCCTCATCTTTCGGCGAGCTCAGACCATTTCGGGGAGACCATCTTCGGTTGGCGACACGTTATAATGACGTTGATTCCTTCCCTGATGCCAGCCTTGTAAACAACTGTCAGTGAGACATCCCAAGTGGAGGGAGATGGAAACTCAGAGTGACCAAAATGTCTTGGCGACCCTGATGCAAAAGTTAATCCATTTGGCCATTATGAACACTTGAAAAATAGACCCCTACCTATTTGATCCCGTAGGTGAAAATCGAGCAAAATTTCTGGTGACCTTTGCTAGATGTTTTCCTGCTAAACATAGAAACCAATAGCCAAAACTTGTCCATTGGGCTCAAAGTCACTTAGTAAAAATCTTAGAATAGACCAAGAGCAGTTCACACATGTTTGCAACTTACTTGAGACTCATGAAGCAGATCAGGACATTAGAAACTTATGAAATTGGAGAAACTGAAGTGAAACTACCTAACTATGCTGGGACAACACTTAGGGAATTGAAAAAATGCAACTAAACCTACCCTACACTAACAGTAAGAAATTGGTCAAACAAAACCATTCACAGGATGATTGAAATAACTGCCCCTTCTTCTCAATATGCAATGACTAACATGCTTAAGGACAACTAAGTGAAGAACAGAAAAATGTTAAACAGACCATATGTATTGTCAACCAAAGGAGGATAAGTGAGCTGAACATACTCTTGTTTAGCTGCTAGTGCATCCTTGATAACATCTTCTATTGTGTCTTCATGTGTGGGTGCATGATTGATCATTGGTGTTTTATTGAACTCCATCTAGGAAAAATATCTGATAGGGAAGCCTCTGATAAGGGTAAAGCTTGCACTTTCCTTGCTGATCTTTTGCTTCTGAGTTGCCACTTTATCACCTTTCTGGCTGGAAAGATCTAACCTCAGTGGCTGACTTGGTGGGAAAATAGAAACCTCCTCAGCATGCTCATGCTTTCCAAAATGAACATTTGTTCCTTCAATGGAGAATAATGAGATGGCTTCCTCCAACACATTTTCAATCAATTCATCAATATTTGGCTCTTTCATACTCCAAAAGGGAAGTTGCTTATAATTTTCATCACTCAAAGAATCACACTCTAAATCGTTGTTTTCTTTTTTAATGAAGGAAGGAAAATTTTTAACTAGTGATGTGGTTTCTAGCTCCTCTGTATAATAGAATGGAAGTTCCTCCAACTAGTTATGACTTTGCAAATCAGGTTTATGAGAGATTTCTTGACTTAAGGGAATGAACTCTCTATCAGGACTGTGTTCCTTTTGTTGCTTCTGCATTTGTTCAAATTTATAAACTTGTTGTTGTAGCTTACCATGATTATCAACTTATTCTTGGAGGATAATATCAAGTTTAATTTCAGGCTTTTCTTCCTGAATTAAGGCCCTATTGTCTTGCTAATTATCCTCAATCAACAACTCTCCAATGCCTTCCTTTTGTTCAATCATTTGCTCATGTTGCTTTCTATATTCCTCCATAGCTAGTTGTAACAGATTTGGAATTCTAATCTCCTCCATGGTGAATGAACTAACTTGATGAGTGAGCTGCTCTTCTTCTACAAGAACTCTCTATTCTTTGAAACTCCCTTCAAGCTGCCTCTTTTGAAACTCCTCCATTAGTTGGTGTTGATAATCTGAGTAAGCTTGAGTATTTTGTACCTGAGCAGACAAGAACTTCATTTGTCCTTCCTTAGCAACTATTTCCTATTCGAGGCCTTCCTCAAACTGGATCCTTTTTTCCACTCTCTCTTGATCATAAAAGTAGACTTGTTCAGCCATCTCTTGCTACTGCATAATGGTTTTTTTCTGCTTTTTGATATCTACCAGTATTTTAGATAGGCATGCAAGCACCTTACTAATATCATTAATCTTCATATTGTGAAAATTTTGATTCAAATCCCACAAGATATGGTCAACCTGTTGGAGTAGGTCTAATATGTTCTAGTATGGATGTTTTTTAGGCTGATTATATAAATAATCATACTAGTTAACACCAGAAACCTCCTCTTGGGGTTGATTTTGATCAAATATTGATTGAAACAAAGGCTGAACCAGAGTGGGAGGGTGGGAAACATGATGAAAATGCTGATTAGTTATTGTTGCAAGGGAAATTGGGCTGAAACCAACATTATGGTTGGTTGAATGTGACTGATAAGGTGTAGGAGCAACATACTCATGATGTGGAGGGTAATAGTAAGCATTTTCATGAATATTTGATATTTTTTCATTCAAAGAGCTGGAAACTCAGAACTAACAGATTCTTTTGGGACAAACCAACACTTGTTCCTGTGAAACCAGAAGATTTGAGCTCGGACTTGCCAGGTGTTGTTCAAACTGCCTCCAAAGGCTGAATGATACTGACGTAGACATCAAATCTCTCAGTATGTTGAATTTCTTGTTAATGCACTGGCTTTTCTGCTACTTCCCAAACTCAGAGTCGCCATGATATGCTAATGTTATCAGTTTGAAAGGCTTGAAAATTACTAGCTGCATATCAAAAAACCAGCAGTAATATGTACTCTTTAAACTGTTCTGATTCGAACAGTCCCACTGGGCGTGCCAAAATTGTTATCCACTAAAATTTGCACCTTGTTGAACCTGATGTTCAACACCTCAATGTAACATGGGAAGACATCTAAAGCTGTGGGTTTCTTGTAAATAGAGATCAACCTCCAGAGAAGCTCAGCTTCCTATGGTGTCACCTAAACTACTGATTCTGTAAAGGAAAAGGGTAGAAGGAGAATGCTTAAAAATTAAAACTAACAAGAACATTATTTCTATGGTGATACACCTAAATGTAATAAGAGCTATGAACATTCAGACTAGCATACACATGAATAAGGATAACTGACATTGAACTGCACAACGTGTTACTGTAAGTTTATGCATGAATATTTCATAAAAAGGTTGACTTGCATATGATTTTAAGAAGGAAAGGTAATTTTCACAAATCAAAAGGGGCATATACAACTTTAAAACATAATTTACAACCTGCATAACCATACCTTTGTAGAAAAGGCATAATACGTGAGACAAATCTATAGGGAAATAAAAAAGATCTTACAAATAACTTGATCAATCACCTGACAATACATGATGTTGCAAGAACAAGAAGGCAAAATGAGACAATCAATGGTATCCAAGGTAAACGCTATATATCATGCTCCAAATGAGTTACAAAATTCTACTAATCTGAGAAAGGACTTCCAAAGTCACAAACTTTCAAAAAGCATAAGAAGAACTCCCTTTACAAAGAGGAAAAAATGCCATATATATCAAAAGTGTCGGCCCCTGCCCTAGGGCTTACAAAAATATCAGCCTCTAGAAAGATCTGCCCCTAGATCTTTCTAAATCAAGTTACTTCTACATTCAATGTGTATCCCCATTGTCCATGTCGGTGAAGGATCGCTCCAAAAATGGCCTCAAGATCTTTTGGAATAATTGCATTAACCTTTGGCCCTCGTGTCCACCCTCAAACTTCCATAAGAGTTGCTTTGAATGTTTCTGAGTGTTATCATAAATGTCGATCCACCCCTCGCTAGCAGACATCATAGCTGTCCTTGCGGTCTCCTCCTTTATGTTCTTCTACTGTTCTAGACCCTTCCGAAAGTTGACCTTCTTTCAGGAGCAGCAACAGGTTTGTCCTGCTTAGATTCTTACAGATGAACACCTCTGTCCACCGAATGATCCATCATTTCTTATCATAGAGTAGATTTGTGTCGCTTACATTATGTTGATCTTCTTCACAGGGGTAGTCAAAATAGTCAAACTGCCTATGGTCCGTCTTTAGCTCCTTCTGATTGGTTGAACTCATGCCACGTAGATTTCCAGATGGTCAAAGGTCACTTCCTCAGAATTGCATGTCGGTGAGACACTAGTCGTGTCTCCCCAATGCGATTATGCCCTTTAGCAGTTATCGGCATAGCTCACAACCATCGACAAGAGTTCATAGTGAGCTAAAATTTCATATCGACATCCCTAGAACCATTGGCGAGACAAACATCAGTCGGGAAGACCTCATACCAAAGGCATGAACCTTCGGCGAGACACCATCATGTCGGCAGGACATCTCCCCAAGCACAGATTCCTTCAGTGAGACCCTTATCTTTCAGCAAGACTTCATGCCAAACTCAAACCCCGCAGCCAAGAGTCTTACCGATTCCAAATATCCATTCAGCGAGACCCTTTTAGTTGGCAAGACCTCCCATCGAGCTCATTTCACTTCGGCGAGACCACCTTCGGTCAGTGAGACATTACACTGACCGAGCCTTCTATCAGCAAATTCAACTTCTTTTGGCGAGACCCTTTAGGGTCAGAAAGACCTCACACCGAGCACCAAACATTACCCTGAGACCTTTCGTTTCGACAAGACCTCACCCTGTCAGTGAGACATCACAGCGAGAGCACCAACTTTCGCTGAGACCTCTGTCTTTCAGTAGGACGTCTCCCCGAACTCCTATTTCTTCGGCGAGACCACCGGCTCTCAGCGAGACATTATGCCAAAGCCACAGCCTGTCTGTGAGACATCACCCGATCAGAAAGACATCTCCCCAAACTCAAAACATTACGCCGAGGGTTCCATTTATTGGCTAGACTTCCCTGGGTTGGAAAGATATTATGCCAAACCCCTAATCTTTCGGTGAGCTCAAACAATTTCGGGGAGACCATCTTCATTCGGCGAGACGTTATACTGACGTTGATTCCTTCCTCGATGCCAACCTTGTGAACAACTGTCAGCGAGACATCCCAAGCGGAGGGAGATGGAAACTCAGAGTGACCGAAATGTCCTAGCGACCCTGATGCAAAAGTTAATCCATTTGGCCATTATGAACACTTTAAAAATAGACCCTTGCCTGTTTGAGCTCGTAGGTGAAAATTGGGCAACAAAGAGAAGGCATCCCTACAAAGCAGGTCACTAGTAAGGTTGTGATAAATTTTCTAATGGAGAACATCATCACAAGGTTTGGGACACATGTAAGGATAATCACTAACAATGGTATGTGCATTAGATTAGAAGAATTCAAAAAATTATGTGAAACTTATGGCATAACAATTTCATATGCATCTCTGTATCATCCACAAGCAAATGCATAGGATGAATCAAGCAACAAGAGTATTCTAAAAATAATTAAGAGGATGCTAGACAAGAACAAAAAGGCTTGGGATTCCAAATTAAGGATGGCAATCTAGGCGAACAAAATCAGGGTGAAGAAGTCAACTGGTAAATCACTTTTGAACTTGTTTATGGGACACAAGCAAGGATGCTTATTTAAAAGCTTTTACCAAAATATATGTTCATGTTGCAAGAAGATATAGACATCCTTGAACCTATGGAGGATAGAATGGAGTTGTTGGTAGAATTAGATGAAATCAGAAGCTTATCCCAGGAGCATAATACAAAAAATTCAATCACAGATGGAGTACTTATTTTGAGGTGAATGATATGGTCCTATTGTGGAATGCTAGGTGTCAAGATAAAGGTAAACATGAGAAGTTTTAAGATATTTGGATAGGACCATTTTTTGTTATAGGAAAAGGTGGTGAAGATTCTTACTATCTTCAAAACATGACAGGAGAATATCAGGAATTGCTAGTGCATGGACAATTCTTGATACACTTCTTTTCTTAAAATAATTTTCCATGCACAATTTTTTCAGGAGAAGATCAAGAATTTTTGATGCATAGATAGTTCTTGAAACACTTCTTTTTCTAAAAAATTTTCCATGCATAATATTTTTAGGATTCCATCCCTCCGTCCCATTTAATCACATTTTCCCATGGTCTGGCTCCCAGAGATCATTTTTGGATTCTTGCCATGACCTCACGTCCATTCATCCCTAGTTGGAGCCACTGTTGGAGCTAAAATTTCCACCTTGTCTTTCACATATCCTTTTCATTCCATCTCCATCATAAAACCCCTCACTCTTTATTTTTACTATATTTGAATGATAAACACAAAATTCCCTCATGTGCATAGCCCATATAGCAAAGCTTTTTATTATCACTGTAAAATAAGTCCTTCCCTTAGAACACTCCCTCGACATCATGAGGTATGTCACCAAAATAGTACAATATTGAAGAGAGCCACACTAATGTCTCCCCAAAAAGGTCAATAGAAGTTGGATCAAGATATCGAGGAGACTCTCATATATCAAGGAGACATCCTCAAATATCTCCCTAACAACCCGAAGAGCAATATATTGAGTAGACCTAGATGCATCAAAGAGAAAATTTAACATGTCTCACCAACAAGATATAGTCACAGTGATACTCTAAAACTATGGGATTATTTTACATTCAAGAAACAAAAAAACATCTCTTAGATATTTAGATATTATTATAAAATAAATAGTAAATCGTTGCCAAGAATAGGATGGAAAAATGGCAATAACGATGAGACATTGGTATGTTGAAGATACAAATGAAGAGTTATCTTCAAAACGTTAAGAGAAAGTGAGAAAAAATGTTAGACAGACATGAAGACATTGAAAAGACATTGAGAGAATTCTATTTGACATTCTAACAATAACACATCAAAGAGACAAGTGAACATCGAGCAAACCTTTGTGAAATTCTCTTCGACATTCCAATGTAGCTATGAACAACATTATCAATGATACTGAGGGATGTTGAGGAGAGATGAGCACGGGTCACATTGACATTTCAAAGTCACATAAAGGTTATTGAAAATAGTGTTGTCGAAGGAAGGAATGCGGGTATGTTGAGGAGACATGAGCTTAACGAAGAGAGATTCTTATCGATCTCATCAACATTCATATGTCAAAATTTCAAAAGGAAAGAACATGATATGTAACCATCAAAGAGACCTTGTAGAATCGAAGAAATAAATTCAAATGTCTCTTTGACATTTTAAAAGATGATCAGGGACATATCTAAGAGAGAAATGGGTGTCCTTAACAATATAGTTTAAGTCTCTTTGACAGTATGAAATAATGTTTCATTGGGTTGACAAGACTAATGAGATTATCGAAGAGACAACTACCATTAATGTTGCTAGTTGATTAGAAAGGTGGCACAAGCGCCATTTATGAACCATAGTTGGATCAATCATGCCAAATTTCAATAAATGTAACTCCTAAGAGATTAGAATTACAATGAATTCTGACTGGATATTGAGGAGACAGATTTGTATGATGACAAACAACTCAAAAATCATAACTTTCATTCAAGTAAGTGCTCTTGGCTCAACTGAATGTTTTTTTCATAAATTAGCTTGAAGTATAGTACAAGTAAGGTTTAAAATGGATAAAACCCTTGAAAAACCAAGAGTGAAAAGGAAAAAAATGGAAGCCAGGCAGTTAAACAAAGATTTGATAGATTAGTGTCCTAGGTCTGCGCCAAAGTCAAGAAGAGTAGCTCAATTAAACCCATCATGAGAAACATTGGAAGATAAACATAAAAATATAGGAGATGTGTGGACTCCACATAGGGGTTATGACTTGTTTATATATCATTATAGAAATAAATATAAACATATGGCAGTCTCAAACCAGTGGAGCTTGAATCTAGGGAAGATTGTGGTGCCTAATGTCTTTGTTAATGTAGAACTAATTAAAGCACTGGCTAGAAACTATAATCCAAAAAAAAGGGAAAATCCAATCTCACGATGGATAACGGTTTATTATCATAACACGAGATTAAATTTGTATAGTTTTTCAATTAGATACATCCCTGAAAGAAAAATTATGGATGAGATATTTTCAAGAAGAATACTGAACTATGGATACAAGCTATAAGAGGTGGAAGTTACCTCTGCATAGACCTAAATGTCTAGGAAATCAACCCAAAAGGTTTTCTAGTGATTATAGGCCCCCATTCCTTGTGGATTCATTTGAAGAATATTACCATTACACCTACTATTTAACCGGCCAAGTATTAAGAGTTGATGCCCCTACTGACATGACTGTAGCTCCCATGCTTCTAGATGTGATATTCAAAGCCAAGATGCTAGGCCTTATGATTATGCAGAAAACTTGTCTGAAGTCATTAATACCTCTCTTATTGTGATTAAAAATAATAGGGATGCCATCAAATTTAAGCATTATTCATTGCTTATGCACATGCTATTATATGAAGGGAAGGTGATGGGAATATGGGTAGAAGAGTTAAGAATCAAGGACCTAAATAGTGATTAAAATTATATATCAGTGCAAATGTAGACATCTATATGGAATAGTAGATGTGGGAGATACCACTACTTATATTTTGAAGAGTATTTTGTAAAACCTTTATATATGTTACTAGGCGATAGGTGTGACTACAACTTGTCCCCAGTGATAGAGAGATTCCTCGATCCAAAAGAGGAAAACCATGAGGGAAAGGTAAACTATAACTGGGAAGATTGGTATGCATTTGAGGATTGCACTGTGATCAGAGTGTATGGATTCGAGTCTTACTACCTAAAATAGTGCCAAATAGAGTTGTGTACCTTGAAATTGTAAGGAAATTGGCTTATTCTACTTTCATGCACCTAAAAAGCTATGGAAGATAGACTTTTATGCCTTCTACTCTATGCTTCGATGAATTCACTATCATTTCAGACATAGGGTATGAGTTGTATGGAAGCAAGCTAGGTTATTATGGCTTGCCAGTGGGAGACAAAAGAGAAAAATTTGATCCTAAACATTTTATTTATGATGCCAAGATCTCACAATGATTGCTAGGGTATGAACATGATTTCCATGTAGATGATGTCATTAGGAAATGTGATGAGAATCAAGTGGTAATGAGGGATGCTTACAATAGAAGGCCTTTTGATCGAGGCTTGGAGAAGAAACAATAATCTATTGTATGTGGAGGCTTTTCATGAAATAGAGCATCCCATGGAAAGGATTGAGCATATGATTCTACATGAAGAAAAACTAACAAAAGATGTAACCCTCATAGCTATTGAAAAGAGAAGAAATATTGGTTTTAGAAGACAAGATGAGAATGTAGCACCATTAATTCATTTGTCACCACAAACTACTCTAGAGGTGAGCTACTCAACTGACACTCCTGTTATAATTGAAGATGATATTGAAGAGGAGCAGGAAGTCACACAAATCACCATTCCTATTGTTCCCCAATGTCAAGATCCAACAGAAAGGAATGTGATCACATTTGAAGCTTCCAATGAGTTATATGATGATGTGATAGATCGTGCCAACCAAGAATTCATTACAGATGACACATTTGTGCAAACTTCTTAATTCAAGTCTTTCATTTATGAGTATAAAGGAAGAGTAATAAGGGAAAGGAAAAATGACATAAATCCTGAGAAAGAAGCAGATGCCTTCAAGGAACTGCAATGTGAGGTAGATTTAAAGATGAACAATATGACCCCTAAAAGTGGAATATCACTATTACAAGAAGTCAAGGTAATGCTTCTTCTAGGGTGGGATATCAATTCATCCATTGTATTTTACAACTTTCTGAAGAGAAAAAATAATTCCTTGCAATTAACAAATGAAGCCAGTGATAAGATATATACTAGATCAGGGTATAACCCTGATAATACTATTTTACAGATGTTGGAAATTTTCCCACCAGGTAAAGGGCCTTCCCTTATCAGTAACCATGATCAGTTTTTGGACACCTTTTGGTACAAATATTAGGGGATATAGACCCTATGGAAACTGTTGATTTGAATGTGAATGTGTCCAAGTTTACCAAGGCACAATTTCAAAAATTGGTCAGAGATAATAAGGGTCTAATGGAAGAGAACAAGAGATTAAGGTAGGAGGTAACAACTTACAGAGATATATTTCCATCCTCCTTAGGTATTTACTCACCATTGATTGAACATGAAAAAAAAGATGCTCAAAGCAATGTATGAGACCACCTATTGGAAGCTCAAATATGAAAAATCCTAGAAGGGACAAGAAGAGTTGAAGAAAAAATTGAAAGCCACCACCTTTGAAATGGAATTAGAACTAGTTAGTAAGAGATTTGATGATATGTTTAGGCATGCTGACAAGGTTTAGATCATCCATGAAAAACCGTATGTAGATTTGTTAGAACATAATAGATTTCATGAAATACTGAAGGAAGTGGAACCCCACATGAAAGAAAGGAAAGGTGATAACAAAAGTGTACTTCAAGAGTTTCAAGAGCTTATGAGTGCACATGCCAGCTTTTATAACATATTTACACAAGAATTGAGTGACTTCAGTCAGTCACTAAGCATGGGTCTACAAAATTTCTTCAAGGAAGCAAATTTTAAAGACCAGGACGCATGGAAGGACGAGATTGATCACTATCTACCAATATCTCTTAATGGCATTAATGATGAAGATAAGGTAATAAAAAAGGAACATGTACAACTTGGAAGAATCTTTGAACTTGAATATGCAATGAAGGATATTATACATAATCCACATATTCATTCCAAGAGTGGGTATATCGAACATCTGTTGAGGATCAACTTATTCATTACATGGGCTAAGTAAAGAAGAGTAATATGATGTCAAAGTTTGGTGGTTACGGGTGCATTATCATGGTGCATGATCCTTGAATAGGTCTTTGGTGATCACAAGCACTTGATGGAGGTTAACGGATCGTGGTGCATCCACCATCAAACTTTGAAGTTTTTATGTTTATGTTAATTAAGTTTTAGTTAAGAAATAGTGTAACCTTTTGTGAATGGGCATGTAGCTTGTTGCTTCCTGTATAAATAGGGAAACCAAGGCCCAGTTTTGGATATCATCATCATATCGTCATCACCACCAGTTGTAGTAGGTTACATTCATGTAGCATACTCCACCCATCCATCTCATATCAAAGACTTCTACTCTTCATGTTTATTATTTTCAAAGTAATATAATGGAGAAGACTACCTATAATTGGTGATCTATTTTCAATGTTCAACTGTTGTGCTGATTTTCATGCCTATATGTTACTATGTTGTCTCCAAAGTGGTTTCTTCAAGTTATTGAAATTTACAAAATTTATCAAGACACATTTTTTTTGTTGTGTTATTGTTTTTATTGGGTTCTGGTGAGAGAATTAAAAATACTTTTAGTTAATTCATTTTAATTGGTTCCCTCAGGGATTAAAAATCATTTTAAGGTAATTAATCTGATTGGTTTCCTTTAAGGTAAGAATTAAAAATACTTTGATAGCATCACAGTAATTTGAGGGAATAACACTTGGATCTATAAAGAAGAGTACTATATCAAACAATCTTGCACTTTTGCACAAGGTGCAAACATTGAAAAGTTCCCAACAGTTAGAGTTAAGTTGAATCATAGGTTTATCTATCATACAAATTTGTCTCCATAATCATCATCAATCCATTAACTCCATTCATCAAATAGATTAGGCACTGGTCAATTTTAGAACATTTTGTACAAATTAAATTCACACTCTTATTCAAACAATTTCAGTAGGAACTAATTAGTATATTTTGCATCTACTTCACACCCACATGCCATAGTGAGTAGATTTCCCAATTTAGAAACCACATTCAAGCTTTAAATCTTCCTTATCACTCATCTACACCCACCTAGGTCTAGCAAAGTCTAAAGAGCAGGGGGTGATCAACCATATCCACCCCGTTCGTTACCCAAAAATGTATTAAGAGACTAGCACCCTCTTATGGTCTAAAAACTTGTGTTTTTGAGACCTAACATATTGAAAGATTAAAAGACAAGGGAAGACATGGTAAATTTGATTTCCGTTAGCTTGGACCATATTTGATTGCAAATACTAATGGTACAAATTCTTATTTTCTATAGAGTCTTAATGGTGAAATTTTGGAATTGTCAATGCATGAACGATTCCTTAAAAGTTACTTTTCTTAAGGTAAGATCTATTTTCCATGCACAATATATTTTATGTAAATTTTTATGTAGTCTTCCTTTTCTCCTAGTTTTTTGCTTTGGTTTTGTGTCCTTTTCCATTCATCCTTATTTTTTTCTGGTTTGCTTCCCAAAGATTTGGATTCTTGCTTTGTTTCTATTTAGCAAGCATCCCTAAATGGAGCCACTATTAATGCACTTGCAAATTTTTATGGCTCTCTATTCTTACTTTCTTATAAAAGTAGAAAAATATTGTCAATATTGCTAGGGTTTACAAAAATGTTTCTTTTCTTTACAAAAAGCTTTAAAATAACCTGCCCATTTTTCTCTACCTTGCACTTTATTTATAATTATTCATTAACTTTCTTACTCATACAAGGTTCCTTAAGTTGTATTATTAATCCCTTTACAACATTAGTTACTATCCACTTTACCTTCTCCTAGCATTTACTTAATAAAATTATTGCTTGTGCATATTAAAAGATTTAAGTGAACTCGTGCTTAGACCTTTTAAGTGGTCCCACCACTTTATATGCCATTTCCATTAATCCACAAGTATATTTTATTAAGAAAAATAATAAGTGATGAAAATAACGAATGAGTGACATGCATCCTTCTTTCTATTAGTTTCTACATGCCCATGGAAATTTTTTTGCTAAAAGACAAAAGAGGTTGTGAATTACAAAATGTGTGACATGGTGTTCTTTCGACATAGTTTTGTGAGTCTGTTGGTTGCTTTATAAAGAATAAGTTATTGGGAGTAGAATTATGGAACAAGGATAGGATTCCACGAGTCAGTGGGATGGTTAAAGAAGGCCAAAATCTAGGTTGTGGAACTATGGAAGGGTTGACACCTATTGCCATCTAGTGCGATTTTGCAAACCCATGGATTCTTTAAAATAAACTAATTTTTCAAGTGTATAATTATGGAAGGAAGACACATGGACTATTCTCATTGATTTTTTTATAATTTTTAAAGAATGGGATAGCATATTGATGACACATGGCATGTTCTCATGTGGATTTATTAAGTCCGTGAACTCTTCACTATGGGTCCCTTTTCAAGTTGTGAAATTGTGGAAATCTACCACATGGATTATTTGATGTCATTAGCTACTTTTGAAGAGACATTTTCTTAGTCGTCCCACCTGGATGATGTGTAAAAGCAATGATGACATCGAAATTTTTTATCGGCCAATATTTTTCAAAGCATGTCAAAGATTTTCAAACTAGTCAGTTCAATTTGGAATTTCAGATCATGTCCTTTCAATAGAAGATCAATGACCCAACTTAAAACTTGGTGAATGGTTAGGTAGATGTGCCTAGCTCACATGAATGGAGATTAATTGAGGTGATTGAATTCTACCAAATTTATGAAACATATTTCCTCTATAAATGTTGCAATTCAATCAAGAAATAAATTTACTCTGTATTCATTGAAATTGAAAAGAAAATTTTCAAAATTCTAGACCTTCTTCAAGGATGAACTAGGGTTTCCAATGCAAAAAAAAAGTGGCCCCTTTTCAATTCATTTTTTTCTAAATTCAACAAGCTTCTTGCAATCCAAAGTTAGTGTGTAAAATAGAGTCCATTCAATTATATGAGAATTTTCTAAAACCTAAAATACTATTCTCCATCCTTAAGAAAAAACCCTATAAATAGATCATGAGTAAGTACAAGGACCAACCCTCCTCATCCAAAATACCCTTTGATGAAGACCTTTGATGAAGACTTTATTGTATAACTCCCAAGTTCCTCAAGAAATGTTGTTTGTCTCCATGGACCTTATACAAAAACAAGTTTTCTTGATAATGTGAAGGAATGCAAAGATGTAGAATCCCTATGAATGGGTGGAATTTATTCACAAACTTCTATATAAAAAGGGTTTCTAGGGTTCCCATTTCTAATGTTTAGACCTATGACCTACTAAAACTAGTTGTCCCTAATGTTTTCATGGACGTGGAACTAGTTAGACATATAGCCATAAATTATGATGAGAATGTCAAAACCATCCTAGCTGCAAATGGGGGAGAATAGGTGAAGCTTGAATTGGTTGTTAACAAGGTCATTGATTTTGAACTTTTCAAACAAAAATACCAGTAAGATAAAAATAGGTACAAGGTATTTTGGCTCCCAAATCATAGTTGAAGGGCTTTGAAAAATGTTAGTGAGGATCCCTATTGATGAATTAGAATGCTTCAAGTTGGAGACATTCAAGGACTGCTTTATCAAAATTTACTATGCACTCTACCAAGTTTTGGGGACAAATTACAATATTAAACTCTTTGTGACATTCATGTATATGGAGATAAATATCTAGAACCCTCCTACAAATAATAAATTTTATTTTTCTACATATATCTCCAAAGGAATTCATAAACAATTAGTGGAGATAAAGAAAGGAGGTAAGGTAATTAACTTCAAATTACATTCCCTACTTTGACACATGTTCTTGTATGAAGGTAGGATAATATGAGATAATTCCTTGTAGGTCTAGATGAAATATG
>VDFB02099066.1:0-19157 GCA_007258455.2 Sequoia sempervirens | reverse complement strand
CATGCCAATTTGTAGCAAAGAAGATAAAGCATCATTATTCATATCACTATTTACTTGATTTTGAGAATATACATCATATACCTAGCATTCAACTTCTATCAGACCTTGCAATATGGTGCATTATCTATGGATGGCAAGATGGGGGATAATTTAAAATGAAGAGTACAATCTGAAGACTGGTGGAATTATAATAGTGAACTGACCTTTATCTCAAGAGGGTTTTGACCAGGATGGCTCTTGAAGTTGTGATTCCTGGAAGCCACACAGTTCTGACCAAATTACCAAGATGTAACCCCTATTTTAAAAAGATCCCCAGAGAGCCACTTATGAAAAGAAAGGGATCAAGCCTCCTGAATTTAAGAGCCTTTACTAAGAGAGGAAAGTAGATATTGTAAAGAATAAACGTCTTTGGATGGCAGCAGAGTAATTCTTAGAATAAAATATTATAGGAGGAAAGGGAAAAGTGAAAGGGTGGAAAGCCCCAAAAAGTATATATTTCTAGATACATTCCTAGCAAATCCCATGGAAGGACCCTTACATGAAAAGCAGTCTTATCCACACAGACCTCAAAGTGCTATTGTCTCTCACACATTCTCACACACACTGAGCCCACCAACAAAGCAGATAGATGATGATTCATGAAAATTATTCTAGTAGATAGCCCTCATTCCATTCCAAGGTCAAATTAAACAAGACCCAATATCTTGCCCATAAGACAATCCCTCCTAGTTTTCCAGAGAAATGGACCACAGGAATAGGTAAAGGAGGAAGACCAGCATTCTCCTGAAAGCCTGCCCAGCTCATAGCCACACCCACCACCCATTTCCTGAGTATCACTGCTTAGGAGCATGAGCTGAGATTCTGAGGTTGAGTCTCTGTTCAGACCCAGCCAGAGTTCAGTCAGCATCTGCCTCCAAACATGTTCTAATCCTTAAAATGTCAAGATCTCAGCAATTAGTATGAATGCAATATTCAATTAGTTAGCCTGAAACATTCTCCCATCAAAGAAAATATTTGTTCCATTCCTATTGCCACCAAAGTTCTCAGATAGTTTCACCTGTCCCAGACACAGCCTCCCCTGCATTAAGCCATCCAACCTGCTCCATTTTGAATTGGAATTAGTTCTAGGGTTTTTGGGATTGAACACTAATAAAGGTAGAATTAATTTCCTTCAAATATATTCTACTCCTAGATAAATATTTAGTAGTCACCATAATATCACTAGATATGATATCCTAGAAATTATGAAAGAAGAAAATGGGGAAGCCATTAGGCCCTAGACCTTTATTCCTTTCAAATGATAAAATAGTCTTCCTAACCTCCTCATCCATAATGGTTTTACTTAGCTACACATTATCCTCATTTAAAATCATAGGGATCTCCTATAAGATATCAATTTACATCTCTAGATGCAAAGTAGAATCAATAGAAAGAAAGGTAGAAAAAAAATTAATAGATTTTCTAATCTCCTCTTCCTCTAAGATTGTAACATTATTATAGAAAATATCCTTAATCCTACTAGAAGACTTATTGTTCAAAGTCATAAAGTGGGAAATTCGGGTATTGTGGTCCCCACTTTGTAATTATATTACTCTACAATTTGCTTCTAAAATTATACCTCCTTAGATATAAGGTTGTGAAGTCTAATAACAAGGAATTTTATTGGGTGAGGATGGGTGGGTCGAAGTCATCGTTATGGAAAGCCTTCTAAATAAAATCCAACTTTCTTATAAACTATTATTTTCTTTTAAAATGTATCCAAAGGAACATTTCTTCTTTTATTGGATGTTTATTTTAACATTCTTATTTTTTTTGGCCTCTCTATACATAGTAAACCCTTTGAATGAGATACTCCACCAATCAACCATGTTACTCTCCAATTCTTATTTTTTTATTTCTTTTTCCAATTTTATGAGATTGAATATTATTGGGAAGTGATATCATCTAATCCTAGTAAGAGCATATAAAATGTTGGATATTTACTAGATTGTTGGATATTGTTGATGTTTCCATTAGCGTTTTCATTGATGACAACCCCTAGTGCGTGGAGATTATTGGAGCTACTAAAGAATTATGGTTCAACCCCTAGTTTGGATGTGTTATGGTTTTATGTCACAATGATGCCAATATGGTTAGGAATATTGTTGTAGTATTGTCATTGTTGTTAGTAGTGAGTGTGTTGCACTATGTTTAATTTAGTGTTGTCATTGATTTCAACCTCTAGTATAGATGTGGAGATTGTTGGTGTTAAAGATAGAGAGAATGTAGCAATATCTAGTGTGGTCATGTTGAGAAGTGGTTGTGTCCAAGTGTTAGATATTTTTTAGATATGTTGATCAAGTATTTGTGGTGTTGTTGATGTAGTTGGTTCACTTGGCTTCCAAGTGATTTTGAGAAACTCTGAATAAAAGAGTGTGCAATGTGACAAAGGTGTGTTCAGTGTTGTGCTACACATTTTTTCATAGTTGAAGGCATGATTTTGTCATTTGGATATGATGATAACAGGTGTCCAGAGGTGTGATATCTAGAGT
Source organism: Sequoia sempervirens (assembly GCA_007258455.2). Classification (NCBI taxonomy): domain Eukaryota; kingdom Viridiplantae; phylum Streptophyta; class Pinopsida; order Cupressales; family Cupressaceae; genus Sequoia; species Sequoia sempervirens. Next base: position 16,626 of record VDFB02099066.1, on the reverse strand, counting down.
TTTAGGATATGGATTGTGTGGTAGTGAAAATTGTGTTTGATAGTATGTTTGTCTGTGTAGAAGGTTGTCTAGAAGAAGTTAAATTTCTTTGTATTTCTGTAGAATGATGTTTCTCATCTTGCAAATTTGGGAACATGCTAATATTGTTTATATCTACCTTCCCTTGGATTTTTGTGTGTTCAAGTGTTCATTAAGGTTTGTTAGTGAGTTGTATGCATGTGAAAGTGTTGCTTATTGCACAAGATGATGTTTTTCTCAATTGAAAGTGGTTGTGGTAGTGTTGCAAAATATTTTGATGATGATGAAATATTTTGGAATATTGTGTGGATGTTGTAAAGTGTTGCTTTGTGGTCTGCATGTTGTTTTCAGAACTAGAGAGGCATGTGTGTGGTTTCTTGTTAGTGTTAGTGTAGGTTTGGCTAACCTAGGTGTTAGCACTAACTACATAGGATACTTTTTTATTTTTGGAAGCATGGTGAAGCATGTTAGTGTAGATTTGGGTCCTAGTTAACCCTCTATGTGTTCTACCTTCACTTCTTTCCACCATGAAAGTTCTTTCTATTGACCTATTTAGCGGTTACATGTTTGAGGTGTATATGTTTCTTTTTGGCCAACATGGAGATAGTTTTTTAGGTTGTGGAGAATAAATAAGAAAGGTTAATTATTGGAGATGTGGTGTGGTCAAGTTTGGTGTGTGAAATATGTGAATATGATCAAGTGTGGTGATCTAAGTGCGTGCTTAAATCCCTAAGGCTACCAAATGTAGTGAGAAGAAGGTGTCTACATTTTTAGTGTGCCTATAGTTGTTGTAGGTATTGAGCCAAAGGTTGTGGATGGTGTAGAGTTGAAGTGGTGGATTATTCATGTTTCTATAAGATAGTGAATCTATCTATAATAGTCTTCTTCTATTCTTCTTTATTTTAAGAAATTATCCCTTGGTAGGGAGCCATCGATAGTGAGCCATTCTTCTCTTTTTGACAGTGAGCCCTTCTGGTAGTAAGTATATTGTATTTGGTGTTGCTATGCATAAATATGTGAGCTAATCATCATCATGGTTTTTCCTTAATTATAGTTTTCCACATAAATCTAGTGGTATCTTATGTATGGTTGTGTTTGCATTGTTGTTTCATATATTTACATTTCGTTAATGCATAATAAGGGTTTGAAAGCTAATGAGGGTTTGTATATTTTATTGTATAAATAATTCACCTCCCCTCTTAGTTTCTATATTCATCTAACAATTGGTATTAGACTTGTAGTTCCTTGGAAGAAGCTTAATCTGGGCTGAGGTAGATCCAGATGGCACATATGAAGAGTGTCAATATCCTATGTTTGATGGAACTAATTATGCTTATTAGAAATCCAAGATGGAAGACTTCCTTTGTCTCTATAAGGTTTGGAGTCTAGAGTTTAGTTAAAATTGATATACTATGCCTACTAATGGCTGACAAGTGAACTATTGATTTTTGGCTCCTATGGGCTACTCTTGCTCTTCTAGGGTTTTTCACCTAAAAGGAGAGAGATAGGAGCAAAAATGCTAATGGTTCAATCAAATTATGTTATGTGTAATGTTTTCTAATGTAAATGAAGTTAAATAAATGCATTTGACTAATCTAAATGAATGAATAGGAATGCAAAAGTGAAATTAAAGCTATGTTTGAAAACACATTATGATATGCAAATGATGAAGTAAATGAAGAAAATATGTGTAGAAAAAAAGGAATGATTTAAATCAGAGTGCACCTAGGTGATGTATGATGAATCTAGAATGTTGTGGATGCTAGCTGAAATTACTAATTTTTCACAGTGAGACTCATTCACCCAGGGTGGTGAATCTATCCTTCTCTTGGTGAAAAACTGTAGGAACAAGTTTATGTCTGTCAGGATCTGGAATCTAACAAAATTTACATTTTTAGTCCTAAGGTGGGACTCATTCGTCACATGTGGAAAATTAGTCCTCTCCCAAATTTCTAAAAAATCAGGAGACAACTCTATAACACTAGATCTAGAAATCACTACTTCTTGGGTTGTCAAAGTCAATTCTGCAAGAAAAGGACAAAACCTTCTGCAAGCTTGAAATAGACTTAAGTTGACTTGAAGCACCCAGTTGACTTGTAAACCAATCTTCAACACCAAAAATCTTATTAAATCTACACACAAAAGGCTACAAACAAACATGCAATAGGGCCTTGGTCAAAGCCCACTTTTGGTAATCAAAACCTTAATAAAATAATGAAATGCAAAGAAATGATAAACTAACAACATGCAAATGCTATCAACTTTCCAAACCCTTGATGATGCAAGTCTGAAGTAATGTCAATGGTTGCTTCAAAGTGCTTGAATAGTGCTTGAATGAATAGGTGAATAAGTGAACTTGATGAATGGGGTTGAAATGAGGTGAAAATAACTTATTTATACATAGGTGTGCCTTAGTTACCCATTCATACCTCATCACAAAGGCAACATCAAGTGTTTTGAATAAAATCCCAAAAGGAAATTTAAAATATTTTGAATTTGGGGCCAAGGGGACTCATTCACCACCCATGATGAATGGGTCCCACCTAGGACCTGATAATACTCAAAATACACTTAATTAAGCATATGAGAGCATAAAGTGGCCAAATAAAGCAAGATAAAGGGATAAATAGTGAAAACATGCCTAGAAAAGTGTTAACACTTCAAAATAGGATGTGTTGATGAATAAAAAGGTGATTTTTAGGTGAGTTGTAATTAATAGAGTCTAGAAGAGTGTAGAAATGTTTTACAATACTTCACAAGATGTCGTTCTTTGAATTTTAGTACCTAAATAAGCATGTTAAAGCCATGTCACAACATAAAATCAAAGCAAAATAAACAAACACCATGAAACAAGACCTAAAAGGCCATGAAAATGACAAGGTGCCACTTTTCTATGACACAGAAGCAATGATGAGGTCAATGATTATGAGAATAATGGTAAATCACAATGCTGTCTTGAGTGGTATTTTTGATTTTAAACTTGGGGGTGGTCCCACAATATTGGTTTATAATTTTTGGCAGAACTAGACAATGAACTAATTTTTTCTAACTAAATCTTCACTTTCTCGACACCTATAGAGGCTAAACCATGAGAAATATAAAGATGATGAAAAATAGTGATTTGTGACCTTTGTCTATAGATTCTAAATATATTTTTTTCAAAATTTTTGGAATTAGATTGCAATTATTTTCAATCTACTTCAAAGCTAGTTTTCTCGAACACCATTTTTTTAGGTAGTGACACTCACCATATACCACAATATTTTTTTCTATCAAGGATAAAATTCTAAGTTTTTTTAATTTAGATTTGTAACTACAATATCTAGTAGCTTCTAATTGTTTCATAGTATTTTATTGAATATTTTTTCCTTAATCAAGTTTGATGTCAAACAAATTACAATTCAAAAATAGGCAGATTGTATAACACAATTTTTTTTGTATGTATCAAAATTAAAAAAAAATTGTTGTTGGATCAAGGACTTCAATATCTAGTGCATTCATATTTTTCAATTTTTCCTTTTGATAATATTCTATTTTTCCACATGTACAGAACAAAGAGTTTGATTTTTCGGTGAAAAACCTACATTTACAAGAAATAAAAAATATATATAATAATAAAATTAAATTTATTTATAATTATACTTTTTGGGAAGCTTATAATAAGGAATACATACTTAAAAAATAAATTTTAAATGAATTCATTTGATCCCCCAAAAGGTAAATCAAAATGGTTTTTTATAAGCATTTGGATAGGTGTAAAGGAGACTTCGTTATAGGTATGATTTCAAACTAGCGGGGTTCTATCTAAGGGGGTTTGATCTAAGGTAGTTTCATAAAATCCTATTAAATTGGAATGCTTTAAATGGAAATTTTTAAGGCTTAAATCATTATATTTTCTAAAAATATGTGATTTTAGCAAAAATCAAAATCTCCCAAAAATTGTAAACCAACTTTGTGGGATCACCGTTGGAAAGAGAATAAGTATCAAAATTGTTAAAGACGTCTAGGTGAAGTTACAAAGAATTTATGAAGGATATGATAAGTTAAAGCAAGAAAATATGTAGAATTTCAAAGCCAATTTTGAAAGCCTAAGGATATCAGAAGATGAAGACATTGCAGCCTACATGATTAGAGTGGATGAAGTTATTAATACCATCAATAATCTTGGTGGTAATCTAGAAGAAAGTGAAGTTGTAAAAAAGGTATTGAGAACTCTTCCTAAATCTTATAATTCTAAATTTTTTGCTTGAAACAAAGGAAAATATAGGTTCACCCAAAATGATTTAACAAAGTGATGAACCTAATTTCACTATAATTTCATTCAATTATGAGGGTTATAATGCATAAATGAGTTAAATAAATTGAAATTAACCAAAATACCAATCAAAAATAGAGTTTTAAGAGGGTTAACTATTGTGTAGCTATTGCAAAAAGTGCTTTTTCAAGCCTCACTAAGGACTCATTTTCCCTATGGAAAATGGGTCCTCGCTAGGGCTTTAGAAAAATGGTTTTTGGGTTCTATTTTTCTAAGTCTGCACTTCCAGATCCAAGTCGGAGACTGTGGGGAAAACCAAAAATAAACCCTGTAGCTTAGTTTCTATGATTTGACAACTTTCTTAGCAACTTTGAAAACTTTCGCAATTTTTCTCTCTAAATGATCTTCAACCTAAAACATGCAATCACACATAGAAGAGAATAAAATGTTGTTTTTTAGGGAGTAGGGGTTTACTTTGGTCAAACCCCATTTTGGTAATTAAACCTTGAAATGAAACAATGCATGAAAGGAATGATGAATGAAAAAATACAATGTCATAACTCACTAATCCTCAATTGAAACCTTGGATAAATTTACAATCTTGCATGAAGTGGCCTCAAATGAATGTAGATCTTGATCAAAACACTTTATTAGAACAATGCCTTTGAATATTCTTGATTAGATCCCCAATGCTACATCAACACATTAGCTCCATAACATGCATGATGCATTATTCCTTTGACATGATGAAATGGATCTTGATTGCTACAATATTGTTCTTCATTTCTTCCCTTGAATGCCTTAGAAATGATCTTGAATGCTCTTGATCTCATAAACTTGCTATTAGGATGCTTGCATAAAAATTCTAGTTAGGTGAAACTAAGTGAAATAGCCTTGTATTTATACATATCTTATCATTAAATATTGAAATTTAAAAACACAAGATGACATCAAATATAGGATTTGAAATCATTAAAATACCGCCAAAAAACATATCCCAAGGGGGGTCCTAGGTCTAAGTGAGGACCCATTTTCCATGTGGAAAATGGGTCATGGCTCACTTAGCTAGGACACACTTTGGGGATTTTCAAATGTTATGCAAAAATAGGGTACTAGGACCCAGTGAGGACCCATTCACCATGTAGCGAATGGGTCTGAGGTCACTAACCTAGGTCACACACCTTCAAAAATTTAATGTTGTGTAGTGATATATATGAATGTCGAGTTTTATCCCTCATAATTTAGAACTAATTAGGTTTGGATTTGAATCTCAATTAATTAATAAATCCCTAGATTAGTGTGAAAGTGTAAAGATACTATTTACAAAACCCTAAATAAGGCACAATTAAGTCCATTCTATTTAAAAGGGCCCTAAACTTAGTGTGAATGTGTAAAACACATTACAACACTAAATTGAGGCAACATTAAATTCATTTTAATATTAATTAATCATTCCCAAACTAAGGAAAAAGGGATACCTTTTTTGTTACTACATTTTCACCCCACTTTAGTGAGAGTATGACCCCATGTAAACACACACTAATGTAGAAATTCAAGACACTTATGTATGTAGTAATGACAAAGATGCATGGTCGTACAACACCAAATACCAAGAAGAAAAGGGTGGTGAATCAAGCCTTAACTTTCCAACATGACGTGGAACACCTCTTAGCTATTTTTACAAGAAAGGAGGATAGGATCAAGCATTAACTATCCAACACAATGTGGAACATGTCTCAACTATTTTTCCAAAGAATGTTGACAAGCATAAATCAATGTCCACTATGCAAACAATGTGCATGCTTACTCTAGGGTAGTGGAACTTTAGGCCAACCACTAGGCGAGTTACCTCCCCCCAAGAAGTTGGCTTAGTGAGTAATTCATGCCTCGTGTCAGCTCTCACTACTTACCATACCAAAGTTATCCCTCTAATAACTTTGATAGGGTGCCACATCACACTCATGTTTCATTTTGAACAATATTTCTTATGCTAAGCACCTATGCACATGGAAAGGCTCCACAAGAAAGTAAGGTGTGTTATGCTAGGCAGCCATGAATTAGGGTTTAAAGCTTCAAAGGTTAGCAAGTTGTATAATACTAAACACTTATGAACAATAATGTATATAGGTTTTGTTCAAAGGGATTTTTCTTCATTCATGTAAGGTCTTCTTCTTAGGGATCATCGTTTCTAATGTCTCTAAGAGAGGAAAAATCAAGAGTAAAAGGTTCACAACTTACAGAATGCAAGGTGTCACATCACCACTAAGAAGAAAGTCATACGCTAAGAAATATCGCACTCTTTCAAGACATCAAACCAATGAAACCACCAAGAAAAGGACACATCGGGGTATGTGTAGGATCATGGTGCACCAAAAAGTGGCAATATTATGTATTTGTAGGGTATGTGGTGATGACTTTTTTTTCACCCAAAATTAATGAAACAAAAGGGTTTTTAGAGGAGATTCTCAGCTTTTCAAAATATAAATTATGATTTAATTTGAATTTAATAAATAATTATTATTCATTTTCTATTAAATTACAACTAAAGTCCTAATCGATAGAATTTGATTGAAAACATCTATAACTTTCAAGCGGTATCATATTTTTTGAATCACGAAACATCGTCACATTCTATCTTGCACATACTATAGGATTAAAAATAAAAATAAATTTCATAAATTTTTGACCAAGTTAAGGTGGCGGACAGAGATCGTTTTATATTTTTCTAAAAGTTGTAATAAAAATTTCATAATTAATTATTTACTTGGAAAAAATTACAAAAAATATGCATCACATCCCGGACATGAGTCCTCTACTTATATATATAAAATATTACAAAAAAATACTATCATTTATTATGGTTAGGGTGAATTGAGATGGACACCTACTTCTTATTTTTCCACGAAATTTAAGTACTCTGCATTGAAATTTCAAATTTTCACCAAATAGATTTTATTTTATTTTTAAATAAACCTAGTATTTTAGAAACTAATTCAATTTTCTACAAATTCTATTCTTACATATTTTGAAATAATATAGATAACTTATTCAAATATTTATGTCAAGTTGCCTAACACGATTTTTAGAATATTTTGCCACTTAGGGCACATTTTTTGCATGATGATCCACGCACATACCCATCACATGAAAAAATAAAATCACACCATGGAACATTCAAAAATTCAAAAGATATCATCGATGTATGCCCCCACTTTAAAGTGTTTTCTAACACCATTATTGTGAGAAATTGCTTTAAAGTATCCAATGTTTACTCCTAATACATAAGAGCTTTCCTTGGAAATCCCTATGCCAAGTCATATGTTTTTGAAATAAAGCTACACCCTGAAAAAGGAGGGAGGGGTTTCCCCCAAAAATACATAAGTGATCTATGGATTCAAGGTTATTATGTCTTTGCTACAATTTTGTTATAGAGCTTAGAAATATCATAATTCTCAAAATACTCATAGAACTAGAAGAATGACACATAGACAACAAAAAAAAAAAGAAAAATCCTTTTAGGTCAACATGGAAGAGACCTAAATTTCTCGATGCCTTGCATCATCCCCAAAAGGAAAACACAAGACAATGAAAAAGATAAAAAATTTATGACATAGAGAAAAATGTAAATACATATAGAGGAACACACAAAAAGAGAGATAGGTACATCAAACAAAAAAACACGATGGATCACATTATGTACATGAAATAATGTAAATAAACATGAAAAAGAAACAATTGAAAATACTAGTAAGGCACATGCGAGTCAACCTATAGTAGGTCATTTGCATCCCAATCTCAGTCAGTGTATACAGAAGGAAAAAAACTAGCCAAAGGGACAACATCAAGTGAAAAACTAGGTCACATACCAAGTTCAGCACTCTTCTTAGGGGAATTTTCATTTAAGCTCATAGAAGAGGAAAATAATGAATTCAACTCATTATGCACTTGTTCATCAATCTTTACGATATCAATGTCATCATCTAGATTAATCAGAAGAAGAGGTCAAATGATAATATTTATAGATGGTTCTTGTTTATGTTGTAGCGAGGTTATAGAGTTATTATGAATTTCTTTAGTTAAGTTTGGATTTTTATTTTCTATGTTTTTCTTTTCTTTTTTATTTGTAACATATGAGAACAAGAGGACATCTATGCCTACGCTCTCTAGTATTTTGATTTCATTTCAATCTCTTGTTAATTTGCATTTATGTACACGTGGGTTTGTTAATCATAGGATTCATTTTTTCCCTTAAAGGTTAAACAAAAGGAACCATAGGAGGTTATTCAACCACTTTCTCTTTACCTTTGTAAACTTGTTTGATTTTAGGAGGCACAACCGAATTGTTTTGGTTATCTCATGGTCTCTTATAGGAAATTGTAGGATGATTTTTCATAGGTTGCTCTTAGATATTTGGAGGGGATTTTGGTTCAATTATAGTTTTTCCAATGATAGGTGGATCAATCATAGTTTGAGGAATATTTCTAACAGATAATTTTTCTATGCACTTTTCCTTAAACTTTTGGTATGATTTAAAAAGTAGTCCTCATGAGGTCTAATTGGTTCAATAGGCTTAGGCCAAAAGAAATCCAATGAAAAGTTCCCACGGGAAGAAATAGGATTAAAGCAACTATGATTCATAGTAAATATATCATTTCCAAAGGGAAAATTTAAACATTTATGCACAAAAAATGGGATGACATTCATGGAGTGAATCCATGGATAACCTAACTTCACACAAAATTGGTACAACTAGATGATGGTGAATGAGACACTTAATGTTTTCATTCTAACTTTTAAGGGGATATTTATCAAGCCCATCACAGGATAATCAAAACCATTATGCATTTTGATCCATGCTTTCAATTTTTCATATGTATCTTGATAGATTTCATGCACAAATAGGAATTCTCCAGTGATTGCGTTCACTACATAGATGAGATCAATTAATATCCCATTTGTAGGCTTATCATTAATTCTTCTAGTTATGTAAAGAGGATCATAGGGCGCATGTTTTAGTATACCTTTCTATGAGAAAGAAATATCAAGAGGCATTTTGGTTGAGCCCTTATGAGGTTTAGCTTCAATAAAGTTGACTTAGGCATGTATGTTATTATTCTCTTGTTTTTTTAAGTTCTCATGAAGGAAGCAACTAAGACTACTGATAATTTGTGTTCCATTTCCATTTTACGCACTTAGATTTTGTAAAGTAGGAATCATACTAATGTCCATGCTTTTAGTAAGGATAAATTCTTGTAACTTTTCTAGGGTTTCATCTAGTCTTTTAATGTCTTCTTGCAAGAAATAAACATCATGCAAATTGGTTATTGGAAGTGAAGTCATGGGAAATGAGGTATGCATACTATGATCCATAGGGGGTTGATTATCAACACTATTAGAAAGATAGTTAGAAAACCCAAGATCCACGATGAATGGTGTATCACAGGATGACATGAGTCTTGAACTACATATCACAATAGTATTGATAATAGGACACCAAGTTGTAAAGCTCATACAAGTTTCACAAACTTAGTGTACAAACCCAAAATGAAAATTATAGGCTTAAAATGCAAGGCATAAATGCAATTTTTAGATCCTAAACAAGGTAATTTTCTGATTACACTATGCAACAATCTGAAAATTAAATATTGTGAATACAATTTTGAAATTAGACATTAACTAAATGAACCAAATTAAGCTAAATATGATCAAATTAATGAAATAGAAACTCAAAAAACTTTAACAAAAATCTGATAGAAGCAAACATAAGTATGAAAATGAAGATTTTAATTTCCAGAAATGAATATTATATCCTGATTAGGGGCTCATTTTCCCTATGGAAAATGGGTCCTAGATTAGGGTTTTGAAACCAATTTTTAAATATTTTCAAGTGTTTTCCAATGGTTTTTAGATTCATATTTTCTATAGCAAGTTTTAGTTTAATTTTTTGTAGAATGCAATGTGAATTTTAAGTGCAAAATGTGACAAAATGATGACCTAAAACACCAAGTTTGATATGCAATTTTTGTTTCAATTTTCAAATGCAAGTTTATATAGTGTAAATGATATGCAAGATGACTATTTTTTTTGTATTTTTTCAGATTTAAAGAATGTATCACAGGGAAACAAGAGAAAATTAAACCAACACAATGCAATAAACTCAAATGTAAACTACGCTAACAACAAAGAACAATGGAAAGCTTAAAATATAAATAACAGAACAATCTCACTGAATATCTACGTAATTCATGCATAACCTCGATTTTTCTTCTCCATTTTTCCATTTGTATTATAATTGACCTCAGATTTCTAAGTGTGAAAATATAGCCTATGATAGTATGATTTAACAAAACATCGAAGATTCAAATAATTGATTGCTTCAAAAATTCATAAGATTTTTGGAGGAGTAACAATGATGAAGGCCAAGCCAATTTATAGAAAACAGGGTTTTCAAATGATAGGCTCAGATTGAAAGAGAGACCAATGATTTAGATTAAATAATGTGACATGCATTGAGATTAGTGTCAATAATAAGGTGAGTGATAAAGTATGAATGGTGGCAATTAAGATTAAATAATAATTTAATCTTTAGTTGAAAGTTTTCATAACATAGAAAAATAATGATCGCATGTAAAGGATAAAGATTGAATAGAGGAAATGGTCTATTCAAATGCACGAATGAATGAATTAATTAAATAAAGTTATTTAATTAATATAAGTTTGCACACAGAAGAATGAAAACTAGATAACTGACTGATTAAGACAAAGAGTCTATTCATTAGAGACAATCACTTATTAAATGAGGAGATAACTAACTGATTTAATTAAATCTTGACTTAAGTAGTAAATGAATAATTATATAACTAAGTGATTATCCAATCATAGAAGAATATGCCAAGAATAAACCTTTTATGAATTAAATGATTATTTAATTCAACATTCAAAATTTGAGCATTAAATTAAATAAATTAAGATTTATTTAATTGAATGGATAAAAGTTTAAAGAATAATTAAATAGTTTTAAATGATTATTTAATTATAGTTGAAAATGTGATGAGAGCAAATTAAATAAGAATTTATTTAATTTTAGAAAGAGGATAACTTAATTAGCGGTGTAATTAAATAATAATATATATTTAATTAATCAAGATTGAATAAAGGTAAAAAATGAATTAATTAAATAATTAAACTTATTTAATTAATATATGAGAAAGGAATTTAGAAAATAAATAAATAAATAACATTATTTAATTATGACAATGAAGGTTTGAATTATGAAGAAATTGAAGTCGTAGGCCTAGACCAATTTTTAGTGTCTACATTTTGCTCCTCTTTGATACAATGTCATTTTAGTGTTGTGTCAAGGAAAATTAGTCAAAACATGCCCCAATCGTGCCCTAGTGTAAAATAAGTAAGGGTATGCCCCCTCAGGAAAAATGAATTTTTTTTGAAAAATTCCAAAAAAATTGGAAATTGTCCCAATTAGTTAACTTGATGGTTGGAAGTTCAATGGTGGTGAAAGAAATCAGTTTTGTGGAAGTTTGATAGGTGAAATGGTTGTTTGAAGTTGGAAATTAGTGTGCCCAGTATAAAAGGTGTGAGAAAAACCCTCCAAAAACCATAGGTATAACTAGAAAGAGGGTGGAAAATCAATTCATTTGGACCCCTCAAGTTTAGAAATCTTGAATTTTTCTCTAGAGTAGTCAGCAAAGATGTCGCTCGTTCCCTACACAAAGCACTACGGATATCTCATTCGGACCTTCAGACGACCAGCTAATGCAAGACCCTTGGTATGTACTCAAAAAACGTCTTTTGAATTTTTTATTTTCATACATTTTTAGGCATCTAAACTTTAATTTTCAAATGCATCACTTTTAAATCAACACATATATAATTTTGTGTGGGATGCATGTGACTACAGAACAATGCATTTGTAAAAACACACTTAGGCTAGATTTTACATTTGCATTCAATGATCACATTTGATTTATTTTGCATCACATTTGTAGTCTTGAGTCACATATGTTAGATACAATCTCACATTTTGAATTCTGCAATGCATTTTCTATTTTGACACATATTAGCATGCTTGATTGGTTATTTGATTATGCACTGCATTTGTAAAAAATGTGACACGTATGCATGATTGATTGGGTGTGATTGCTCATTAGAAGCATTTGCATTAGTATAATGCATCTACATGATTAAATGTCGCATCTGTGGTTATGTGACACATTTGCAATGTGGAATGATGCATGTGCAATTTTGTAATGCATTTGTTTTAAAGCAACACATGTGCTTGTCAAAAATTTTGAAGTTTTGTGCTGTAAAAATTTTCTTTGTAATTTTGACACGATATTATTTATGTGTTTGCAGGTTACTTTAGATCTTATATACACCTAAGATTCAAGGCTAGCAACATATGAGTTCTGAGATTAGTTATGGAATAGAGAGAGACAATTGATATGGAACCTTGGGTTACATCATGTCACATTTATGAACACCATTTGGGAAAATCGAGGTTCATTGATTGCATTAAATGAACATTAGCATTCTGAAATGTCCTTTTTCCATCTACCTATAGGAGAGGCTACTATCACCTTAGAGGATGTTTATAGGATTTTGAGATTGCTGATTAGGGGTGAGAGGGTCCTATATGATACCCAGAGGGGTTTTAGTGAGCTGACTCAATTTTATGTACATGATGATATTAGGCAACTAGGCATAGAGCACTATGAGATTAGATGGAATGTGTTAGTAGATAGGTATCAGTAGATAGATTATATGTTATGCACATTGATTGGTGGGATAGTTTTACCTGACCATTGAGGTCATGGGCTTCCTATTGGGTAGGGGGAGATGCTAGTAGGTATGTTAGAGCAACAGGTTGTGTATGCATGGGGCCCTTGTTTGCTTGCTATATTATATTTCCACTTACATGATATAGCCTATAAGGAGGTGTAGTTGATGAGTTGTGGCACTACTCTACTTATGATATGGGTGTGGGGGCACATTGTTGTGGTCCGCCTGCCTGTTACATCCGAGTCAGATCATGGAGCTCCTTATGATTTCAGATATGTTAGTGTTGTTACTCAGACTCATGTAGGAGAAATAGGGTACTTTAGGCATGCTATTGACACCCTCATTTAGTTCATATGGAGGCCTTATATGGATTCTACATGATGGCCAGATGAGGATAGACACCTGCCATTCTGTAGACAGACACAATATCTAATTGGGAGGACAATATATTGTGTGCACATCATAAAGAGACACCTACGAGATAGGGTTTTCAGATAGTTCGATGAGGTTCAGGATGAGCCATGGGGCCGACTTGAGTTTGGTATATCTTCCAAGGAGGTTCCTTTGTGGGGACCATAAATTCCTATTTCTACAAGGGAGGTAGATATTGATGTGTTACAACCTATGCAGTGGGGATGGAGGGGTGGGCAGTGGATCTAGGTACCACCGTGGCATATGACACATGATGGGCAGGTCATAATCCAGTGCCATTTATAGATCCTTATTAGGATGCACCTATTAAGAGACAAGGGACAAGACCATGAGGCAAGCATGGTGGTAGAAGAGGCGGAGGTGGGAGAGGAGGAGGTCGGAGGGATGGTGGATGGGTCAACAAGGTCATAGAGTTTGAGGCCCACATTTTTCACTTGTCCACGAGGAGGAGGGGGAGGGTGAGGATGTTCCTATGCTAGATATTGGTGGAGGTGAGGAGTCTAGTGGTGAGGAGCATGTTGTAGAGGAGGTGGTTGGGGAGGAGCATGCTGAGGAGGTGGTTGGTGAGTAGGAGGAGATGGATGCTTGTGGTATGCGTGTAGGGTATCAGGATGATGATGAGGAAGAGGAGATGGAACATCAAGAGAGGGAGCTTCAGGACAAGATTGTGGAGGACTGGGATGATGATGAGGGAGAGAGGCCATGGCGAGAGGAGGAGGGTCTCATCAATCAATGACTGACAGACTTGTAGGCCAGAGTAGATTTCCTAGAGGAGCAAGCTAGAGCTTTGTTAGCAGAGAGAGAGGCTATACAGATCAAGAGGGATAGATCCTATTTGGATAGAGATCAGGAAGTGGCTCAGAGATGAGAGACAGAGTAGAGATTTGTGGAGTTGAGGGCTCATTGTACTAGAATAGTTACAACTTTCACCTGGGAGTTGGTTAGGGCAAGTGATTGAGAGTGCTATTACAAGGATTTATATCAGCAGGAGATGCCTCCTGAGAGATAAGCTCCTAGCTATTCATAGGCACACAATAGTAGGTCATGGAGCAGATCATAGGGTGTCATTGGATAGCATAGATTAGGACCATATGATAGACACCGTTCTGCATAGTGATTATCAGCATCTCAGCATCAGTCACCTCGACATTCTCCACATGGGAGTAGTGGGAGTTCCAGCTAGGGACATGTTATATTGATTTGTAGACATTCTATTTTGATCATAGAGCCTGCGAGCTCCATTTTGAGATATACATTTGACATTGTACTATAACACTTTTTTGAGCGATATATATATCATTTTTGGTGGCAATTTATATGATATGCAGTTCTTACATGATTTTGCAGTGTTCTATTTATGCATGTGTTCTATATGATATGTTATCTTCTATATGATATGCACTTGTTATGGATGACAATGTTTACATTATGATGTTTTATGTAGCTTATGAGGTTATGTTGATTCTATATGGTGATTTATGCATTTACTTTTATGGTATCTATGGATGTCATGTATGCATTTATGATTATGAAATGCAATGTGATTTATATATATACAATTTCCATGCGAATGCTATACATTTTATGATGGTGGATACATGTTATGTTATGGATTCCTAGATGCAATGGATGTGTATATTTTTATATTTTTCAAATGCAACATATATGTATGGTTGACTATGTATATATGTATGATAATGTCTAAATGATGTTTCTAACATGAATGTATATGCAGGATGCTTTATGTATATGTGGAAAAGATGAAAAGTAACATACAAGACATGGATGTTAGTACTAGAAATCTTTAATGTTTTTCCGTAACATAATAGGCCTTACATTAAATCATCATTGGGTGGTAACTATACAAATGGAAAAAAAACACCATGATATGAGATAGACCAAGGTGTGCAAGGTCATCCACCTGCTAAAAACAGACAGTCGCAGACAAGGAATTTCCTAACTCATACTAAGGGAAATGTTGCTCCAGTATTTTTTTCAAGAAAAACCATAGACAACAAAAAAATAAAAGATAGGTCATGAGACGTCATCTCTCCTCTAAATCCTTCATGGGACATCCTCGAGGAAGCTAGTAACATGACTCAAAAACAAATCCAAAAGACAGTCGACAAACAATAGTCAAAGAAAAGAGAGTCTTTATTCATTTTTGCTTCTCTAAATCCTCCATGGGACATCCTCGAGAAAGCTAGTAATGAGATTCAAAGATCAAATGAAATGAAAAGATAAGATAAACAAGCCACAAAGTCAACAACCAATTAAAATATTTTCCAAAACTTGATTTGTTTATTTGATTTTTTAGATTTAGTAGATAATTGATTAATAGAGCCTAGTTTCATGAAGGGCACATATTGTATAAGACATTGAGTCTGGTTTTGATCACATGACTATTTGTATAAGGCTTGACAAAGCCTAGTTTCAGAAAGACACGTACCATATGAGACATTGAGTTTGATGATGTTTATGTGACAACCTGTGTAAGGCTATTTTGATTTTTTCCTAACGTTTGTTTTTAGGAAGGACATATCATGTATAAGACATAGGTTGATTGTTTTGATGATGATTACTTTCAGGAAGGACACATCCTGTAGTAGACATAAGTTGTCTATTTTTGTTGTTTCTTTGGCAATTTGTTTGATTTGACTTGATGACCTTGCTGAATGTTTGTCTTGTTGATGCGTGACTTGTCTTGATGTTCTGACAATTGTTTGTGTTAGACGACAATGTATGACATGATGAATCCTAAAGGACTAACCTAGTGCAACATTAGGGGCTCATCGATTGATGGCCTTGGCTACATTATACACACAAAGACCTCGTAGTTTGACTAGAATTTGACCAATAAGACTCATTGAAAAAAATATTTGATTTATTTACAAATATGATACATGTGTGATAGTTAATGTGATGAACCCTAATGGACTAACCTAGTACAGCCTCGATGGCTCATCGATTGATGGCCTTTCCTACATTATACACATAGATACCTCATAGTTCAACATGACCAATGAATTTTTCTTATAGACAATTGATTGAGTCATGATTTTATATAGAAAAACCTAAAAGGATTGACCTAATGCCTCGGGGGCACATCGACAGATGACCTT
>VDFB02099065.1:29797-75612 GCA_007258455.2 Sequoia sempervirens | reverse complement strand
CAAACCTTCAATAAGAAAAGATAGCAATGATGCAATATGAAGGCTTTCTTGGGGTCCTACATAAAAAGGCTTGCACATAGAACCCTCACCATTTTTCAAGGATTTGATTGTGTGATGCTTTGATAGGAGGAATATATGGACAATCTCTAGCTGATGACCAGTGATTCCTTGATAAAACCCTAATATTGAGCCCCAAAGAAATCGCCATAAAAATAGTGTAGGAGAGAGGCATGCAAAAACAAGGTTTAAGTCATGTTAATGATTGCTGTGGCAGATCCAACAATATTAGTGTAGATGTCTGTGAGAGTTAGTAGATCAGAGTGATAGTGAGAGTAAATAATGATGACATGCTATACGAATAAAGTTTCCTTGATCTGAATATTTATGGAGCACTAATGGGTAGGATAGGGCCCCAAAGTGTAGGATAGGCCTAAGATTTAGGACCACTCTAGGCAAAGACTAAGGAAACTCACCATGAACCATGGCTGAGAGCCTAAGGAACAGTTACTAGCAGCATCACCATGGCTTTTTTGAAAAGATTGGTATGCCCTAAGGTGGCAATACAATCTTATCGGGCAGGTCAATGATTGAAAGAGAGGGAATCCTAGTGAAGTGGTGCTAGCTCTGCACATATAGGAATTCATCCCTGGATTTAAATAATAATGAAATCTTCCTTTACCCTCTTGTCAAACTGATATGCCTTAATCCATTTACAATTGTACACCTTTTAGCAATCTTCATCAATATGATAGACTTTGGTGATCAAGTTTTAAGACTCATCTTCAAATGCAACTCCTCCTATCCTAGGTTCTGTGGGTTCCTTGGTAAAATCTGCTGATAATCAGAGGGCAGGAACTTTCTTCCTTGTTTCAACACCCATCTTTGTTTTGATCTTTTGTTTTCTGAATACTCGATTTTAAATTATCTCACCACTTTGATGTGTGACCCTTAAACTTAGTGTTTTCAAATTCAACCCTTTTGACATCCTCAATTTTCTGATACTCAATCTACTTCAATAAGCGGGAGTCAATTTTTGGGCTTATCTACCATTTTGGCAACGGCATTTATAATGTCCTAATGCACATAATTTGGCACAAATGGCATCACTCTTGCAGTCTAAGCTCACTTACTAACCAATCAGAGTGCACAATAAAACATTGGAAGCATTATCATGGAACACAAAATTATATAGTTTCTATAACCATCTCAAAACTGTCATATAAAGACAAATAAGAATATATCTATAGACCAAAATTCTGTTTATTCCCAAGCTCATAATGCAAAATACAAAACTGGACACAAATGGCATCCATCTTGCAGGCTGTTCTAACACTTCCTTGCAAGCTTCTTTTTCTTTTGCCATCTTCCCTCTCATCACAAGTTCTCAAAGTTTTGCTTGCTTTTCCAGACATGATAGTTCATCTTTTGCTTCATGTTTGTCATTGGAGGGAAGAATGACCAATGAGGAAGTTGAAACTATTCTAATCATCCAGCTGTTCCAATGTCTTGAGATCTCCAGATCAGTTACACATTATCAAAATGTAATTAGTAGAATCGGGCTATATATTGAATTCAGCATTAGGACATGTACTCCTGTGTTGGTATTTAACACAGAACCAGTTTATAATGACTTCTAGATGTCTGTAAATTTGGGCCGATGGGAACATTTTCAAAATTTGGTTGGAGAAGGAACAGATATCCATTATTTTTCCAACTTTTAGCTAGTGGAAAGGGATGAACATCTTATGAATAAGAGATGATTGTCCCTTAAGTCTGCCTCATCCATTTTTGTAAGGAGGGATGTCTGTCCCTTTTCTTTTCTGCTGCACCTTCACATCATGTAGTGGTGGAAGAATGGATGCCCCTCCTTTCGCTGTGCCACTTGTATGGCTGAAGAAGAGGGGACAATTGTCCTTTCTCTGCTCCACTTTCAACCTGCTGTAAGAAGAAATGGCCATCACTCGTCTGTTACTTGTAAATTTCGAATTGTTGGAAGAAGGATTGGTTTTCCCCTTGGACTTAACTGCAGCTATATTGGCAACCTCCTCTTTTGAGTCTGTTCAAGAAAGGATCGCCATCTTTTCTCCACCATGTTGATGTTATAGCGTCAGTCTTAATCCTTCTATTGAATTAATAAAGCAAATAAATATAGCCGTGGCTATATATTTATTTGAAGCCGACTTTGTGAAGAGGCGCTTCATTTAATAACAAATCATATTTTATTTATTTATTGTGGCTGACTAAATGAATGATCGCCACTCTTTGTAAAAGGTCATATCTCTTGAGTGAGACTGACCTCTCTCATGAAGAGTCACGTCCTCATGTATATAAGCAAGGCGCCTGCCTTTCATTCGATCATCAAAATAATCATCAAGACAAGTTCGCATCTACAGCAGAGTTCACATCTACAGCTGTTTGTGTATTTGCTTCTAGGAGTTCGTTTCAAGGAGATATCATATCTATCATTCATTTGCTTCTAAGAGAGAAGCATTATTTCCAGATTGATTGCTTGCATCATTTGACCCTTGAGAAGGGTCTGGTTGTAAAGCAGTATTCTGCATTTTTTATATGATATATATGAGATATATTTTGTTGGGTTTTTCTCCCTCATGTAGGAGGGTTTTCCCAGGGTAAACTGTTGTGCTTATTGTTCATGTATTGTGATTTCTGCTTATTGCTAATCTGATCCTAAAATCAACATGGTATCAAAGCGAGTTTAGAAAACATCCGATCAGATTTGTCTATGCAATTCAACTCATAGCAGATTGAAGTCAAATGTGAATGTCTTTGGAATCTGAGTTTCAAGGTTCAGCAGATAACTGAGCATGCGGTAGAATTTCTCAGAAGGCTTGATGAAGGAAGAGTTGTGATTTTTTGTTGTTACCATTCATATTTTTAAGGAGTTGATAATTATTTTTTTAAGAAGCTGCCGCTTATGGAAGTGTCGATACATTCTCTAGAGGAGATGATTCAACTTCTTTGGTGCCGCTTCACATCAATAATACCTGAAGAATGAGCATTGTTAGTGATGCCAATATTTAGTGATCGCATTTGGTTGATAGTCAGGAGTCTTGAATAAAAGCTCTAGTTGATGCCGCTGATAATTGATGGCATTTCTTCATCAAAAATGCTTCACACGGGTTAGAGTCGCAACAATGCGTGTTCCCTTTGAGGATTGATGGGTTTCAAGAGTGTCCCTCATTAGAGTTCTGCTGTGTCTATAATTTGAATTAAATATCGAGAATTGCAACTCAGACAAGGATAGCGTACATCAAATGGAGAAACTCCCGACTGGCGTATTCTATCTGGCATAGAGATTGTTGCTTGGAGTGATTTCCGTTTGGCTCGTGGCTGCGTAGCCTCTGGCTCTCGCCACTCCCCAACTAGCGTATCATTCCAACGACACCTTTAGAGAAATGCGATTTCAGTTAAAGAATTCACAACATCATCTCCATGTTACTTCATAACAATCTCACTGGGCGCCAATCACGAGTGTGGTTACCTGAGGACACAACAGAGTATTGGTGGCATACAGGCGGGTCTAAAGATACAAAAGGAATGAAACTAGAGCATATACGAATTTGTGTTCAGCGACCGGTATCTATCAGATGCCTTTCATTCCGAGATCAACTCGATAAGCCTGTAGCATGATTGTATTGGAGAATGATGAAATCTATTGTATTGGTCAACTAGCAAGTAATATATATGAGATTACTACGAGATAGTTGAGTCTCTGACAAGAGCCTACAATAAGGAAAGGTGCCCGCTACATTGAAATCTTCTTGGAATCGGAATTTCCCAACTGTCAGGCACATGTGAAGTGGATGGGTCGATTAAAAGGATTTCCAAAGAATAGCATTAAAGTTGGGAAGCTTCAATGTTTCGGGAGTAGTGTGGCTGCTTGGAAAATAAGACAATAAAGATAAATATATTTTTTTGAGCTGCCGGAAAGAGACAAGGCGCAAGGGTATTAAGTTACAACAATATTATAAATTTTATGGGAGACGTGGCATAAACTTGAAGAAGGAAGTCGATTATTATTCTCTCTGTAGCTTGAGTCATAAGCATCGATCCTTATAGAAGCTTGGAAGTTAGTATTGTAACAACTAGAAGTTGTAATGACGGGAAGCTTAAAAAGCTCACGGAGAAGATAGGCGGACAAGTCAAGGGCAGTTTATTTATTGGAAATCGAATTTAATTATTGAGAAGTCGTGGCCCTTTGAGTTTGGAGGATTTTATTACTGGAACACAGCTACAGTCATCAAAGCATAAGTGTTGTACCTGTGGTTGCGCCTGAGCAGGAAAAAAGTGGTCAGCAAAGTTCCAATCAGGATGGCCGGATTGATTACCAGGAATTTTGACACTACATAGATGACAAGAAACTTGAGCTTTACTACATCTTCGTGGCGAAGATGAGACACAGCTATATGTATAGCTCAATGGTGTACCGACATAAAGAGATAAGTATTTTATGTTTTAATAATGATCATGAATGCAATAACATTGGGAATAGTGAATCATGTATGCATCTAGCATTGATGTTTCTCTTCGGGATAGTTTAATTCTATGAACTATTATTAATCTCTCAAAAATGCTTCCAGGATGGATTGAGGAGCATAAGGATGATGAGAGATTGCATAAGGAATTCAAGGGGAGAAAGAGCTTGATGCATCCTGTGAGGAAGTCATGCTGGTTGAAGAAATGAACAAACATGGAGACATAGCTTGCAGCCTTGGGTCTGAGCTGGTGGTGCATAACTCTCTTGATTCTTCACTTGAAGGCACAAGGTTGGGTCAGCCTTGGATGGAGAATTTGCGATTAGTTTCTTTGAAGAGGAGGAAATGACATTCAAAGGGAGTTAAATTTTGAGAATTCAAGACTCAAAGATGAGATCATGTCCAAGAAGAGGACGAAGGTTTTGAGTCCCATCAATGGAGGGGACTTCACTTCCAGAGGATTTCTTTGCAATCTTTGAGGCAGGGATCAAGAGGGAGTTTTGCGACTCAGTGAAGGTGTCAACTGAGTGGGTTGTAGTGTTGCAATGCCAGGTGCTAAAATCCTTGGAAGATCTCTTCCGTTGTAGAGAACAGAATTGCACAAGACAGTCAATCTGGATTTAACATTGGTAGCTCCGCAAACCTATTCAGAATAGGGTAATCTGGGATGAGGTCGAGAAGGACTGTCCTGAACTCTTGCAAGGCAATAGTGTTGGAGGTGTGCGCTGAAAACCATTTCTCTAAGGAAAGCGTTGTAGGCAATCTTGGACGAGGAGGTCAGAAGGTTGATGCAAGTACTTGGAGCTTTAAAGGGAGTCACATCATCATGAAGATTTGCTGTAATGCATTTTTTCTTTGAGACGGAGAAATTTGAGGTGTAAGCCCTTGTTAATGCATTTTTTCTCTGAGATGGAGAAATTTGAGGTGGAAGCCCTTGTTAATGCATTTTTTCTTTGAGACGGAGAAATTTGATGTGGAAGCCCTTGTTAATGCATTTTTATCTGAGACGGAGAAATTTGAGGTGAAAGCCCTTGTCCATCTCTGAGGTGGAGATGTGGTTCTTTCCACCCTTTGAAAGTAGCCATGGTGGATGTCATGTTGAGAGACTCCATGACAACATCACATTGAAAAGACACTAAAGTGATGATTCCCTTTACTTGTGTTTATCAACCCTGCAGGGTAGCCATAGTGGGCGTCATGTTGAGAGACTCCATGGCTGACATCACGTTAGTGACTCGTGATGGGCACTTGTGCACTTGTTCTTTCCATATATGTGTGTAGCCATGGTGGGCGTCATGTTGAGTGAATCCATGTGATATCACGTTGAGTGACTTAAGTGATGAACTAATATCCACAAATGGAGTGTAGCCATTGTAGGTGTCATGTTGAGACTCCATGACATTGGATATCTAGAAGGATTCATCTAGCTAAGAGAAGTGTTGATGTTATAGTGTAGGTCTTAATCCTTCCTACTCGAGATTAATAAAAGCAAATAAATATAGCCGTGGCTATATATTTATTGAAGCCGACTTTAATGAGAGCTTCATTTAATAGCAAATCATATTTTTTATTTTATTTATTGTGGCCGACTAAATGAATGATCGCCACTCCTTGTAAAAGGTCATATCTCTTGAGTGAGGCCGACCTCTGTCATGAAGAGTCACGTCCTCATGTATATAAGCAAGGCGCCTACCTTTCATTCGATCATCAAAATAATCATCAAGACAAGTTCGCATCTACAGCAGTTTGTGTATTTGCTTCTAGGAGTTCGATTCAAGGAGATATCATATCTATCGTTTATTCGCTTCTAAGAGAGAAGCATTATTTCCAGATCGATTGCTTGTATCATTTCACCCTTGAGAAGGGTCTGGTTATAAAGCAGTATTCTGCTTTTTTTATATGATATATATTTTGCTGGGTTTTTCTCCCTCATGTAGGAGGGTTTTCCCAGGGTAAACTGTTGTGCTTAATGTTCATGTATTGTGATTTTCTAAGAGACCTGCCTGTCTCTACTTCTGAGTTTTAAGCTGAATGATGAGGGTTTGTAATTTTTTCGTATTTTCTCACAGATTGCAAGACAAGAAATCAAATACAAGAAATGTAAACATAAACCCTACTGCAGCAATGAAATTAATTTATTGATTTCCTTTCAAAGCTTTTACAAATATGTACATACTCGGAAATACAAGCAATAAATCTGATGAAGCACAGACTTGACTTCTAGATGAAGCCGACAGTGAGCACCTTCTTTAGCTGATATTTCACAACCTCAGAATGCTGATACAATGGAGAGTTTTCGTTCTCCAAAGCTGGCGGAAACGCTTGGGCTCCCTTCCCCAAACGCCAATGAGAAATTATCAGACAAATATCAATTAATCAATTCTAAATCTCCAAATGAGCCCCTTAAGATTCTTTTATACTTTTTCCTGGAGGAGCTCATACACTTTTCTCACCAATGTGGGATAAAAGATAATATGCCGATCCCCTCCAATTTGCCTTTTAAATCATTTTAAAATAATATAATGTTTGCACTTTGGAATATTAAAATGTCCTTGAAATTGGCGCCCAAGTAATTAATTGTAATGGCCCCCTTTTTAATGATGAATGGACCCTCAAGTCATAAAGTGCAAATATATTGTTATAATATAATATTAAAATATTAATTATTATTAAAGTCACCTTTAATAATAATTAAATGTTATAACTTAGGCAAAACTCCTTATTTCACTAACTCAATTGAATTTGGGAATTGACACTGCCAACATGTGAACTTCAGGTGCCCTGCTATAAATATAAATGTTTGCCGGCTGACTTACTATAAATAGTTAGTATGTGAAGCTGAGTCAATTGAAGGCTAAGCTTGAACCCATACGAGACGCTAAAGGAGAAATTCCTCTGATCACCGCCAAAAGAAACCCTCTAACTAGACATATTAGCCTACGAGGGCCAGGAATAGGCTAAATCCACTAAACTCTGATGCTCGCAAAATTGGGGACATTACAGTCCACCCTCCC
The DNA here is from genome assembly GCA_007258455.2 of Sequoia sempervirens. Lineage (NCBI taxonomy): Eukaryota > Viridiplantae > Streptophyta > Pinopsida > Cupressales > Cupressaceae > Sequoia > Sequoia sempervirens. The sequence goes on along the minus strand of VDFB02099065.1, from coordinate 68,102 downwards.
TGAAATTACTTGTCCTCAAGCAATCTCTACTGCAAAGAAACCCAACTCCTCGGAAGGCCCAAAAGAAGAACTGTGAAGTGTCCCACACATCTCTAACTATCTTCGGAAGCATCAACAAAAACACAACTTGCCAAGCTATCCCTGGATCCCAAACCCAGAATGAAGGTATACCGTGTCTAACATTCTCCAACTTTTGCAGCGCTTCTCTGCTTCCAACTTCACCATGTTGAGAGTGGTGAAGTAGCCCAATGGGACCCGTCCAATACTTTGTGCCAAACCTGTCACCACCTGGACCCCAATCCAATCTAAACTCACATCCATCGGTCATGTAGTGATAAGAACATCTAGAAGTATCCACTATACCAAATCTCTCTATGTCCTCTGCTAAACACCCATGGATGTGATAACTAGCCAAACCATCATGCCAATTGACACCATAGTCACTCTGTAACAATGTATCCGAATGAAATCCCTGTGACATAGAAGTAGCAAACCCAGTCGGATACATTTCAGCAGGGTGGATAATTGACTGTTGTCCCTGCAAGTAATCCCCTGCAAACAATTGAGTCAGGTACTTGCATCCTTTAGTCCCATCCTCTGAAGATGGTAACTCTGGACACAGTAATGAGTTACTCCCCTCGACTGCACCAAGAGAATCACCTTGTGCACAAGAATTGTGCATCGAATAAGAATCATGTACAGGTGGATCAAAGGAAAAACTGTAAGCACTCCTCACCATGTACACCCTATTAAACTCCTCTGTGAGCCGTGTTTGGGATCCTGATGCACTAGAAAGATCCCAAACCCTGCAATTATTGCTCAACCTTGAACTAGTACCAAGTGTGTGATCGACGTCCAACTCGAAGAATGGGTTATCATAGATCAATCCACCATCAAACTCGAATAATGGATTATTCGCAAATTGCACAATCACTCCATGCTGATCTGAATCATCTATCTTAGAATCCCTGGAACAATAAATTGACTCGTACTCCTGAATTGGCTCAACAAACTGATAAGTAGCATTGTGTGTGCTATCAACTTCGCACACAATATCATCAAAGGTACTGCTGCTATGTACCTCATAAGATGGCTCGACTGGCAAGGTAGAAGCTGCTGTTATGACAATATCTTCACACACTTCTGCTGCCAAAGTCACTGCATGTCCATCCAAAGCACGATCCTGGGATTCACTGCCAATAGATGAATTTTCTGTTTTGTTTTCTAAGGTCTGATATGAAATATCAGACTCGCTGTGGCATGAATCTTCATCATAAATTGCATTATTTGTACCCAAATCTTGAGTACCAACATGTGGCAACTCCGTAGAAACATCATCCACCTGTGAAATCGCTATTGTCTCATACTGATGCAAAGTTTCCTTACTGCTGTCATGAAAATCAGACTTGTTATCATGACTGATAACATCATCCTGAGCGCTAATAGTCGCCACTTTTTCCACAAATCTCACCTTCTTTTCCATTTCCTGTGTACTGATAAGATTGTTTGCGTTAGTACTTGATTTCTTTTTCTTTGCAAACAAAGAATCAAAAATTTCCAGATGTTGTAGAAGCCTAGACACACTCTTGTCATAGTCCTAAACAACTTGCGTGAGCTCTGCCATGAGTTCTTGTATAGACTTCATTTCTACCAACACTATTAATCAACTGTAGCTGCTATAGGTGAGGGTTGATCACTCAAATGATGTTAATTCACTGTAATGTCCCTGGCTAATTCTGGACCAAAAATTATCAGTTTTGGCTTGGGACATTTCGTCAAACAGTTGACCTTCAATTTCCCAACTTGATGTTTGACTGTTCTGATTTATATTTTGCTTGTATTTGATGTTTCAGGATGCTGTCATGAATATTAAAGACTGCTAATGCAATGTTCTTACAATATTCAAATGACTGACAGGATAGGAATGCAATGCAAACTTGACTTGAATAACTGAAACTCAGATGCCATGAAATATATTTCTGATTCCAAGATATAAGAATGGCTAAATTGAGATACATCCATTCAGAATGACATCTACAGCAAAGGACATTGTGTCAAACAGTTCTGGTGCAAACTCAAACTCCCCGTAAAAAGATATTGCAGATATGATAATATAATTTGCCACAATTGTTTGCTTACAAATTACAATCAGACAAGAAGCAATCTAACTGGCAGTGCCTCATTACAGATTACAGTATTACCAAATGCTGTAAGACATCAAATATAGTCTATGAGACCAGCGACTAATCAACTGTAAGTGCAATCTGAGAAGCAGCGATCAACTACAGTCTGTGAATGCAAGACCACTAATGATGGTGGAAGGGGATATCTAAATGTAGCTATACAATGCACAATAATTAGAACCTGAATCGATGCCACTTCAGTGCTGAGAAAGCAGATGCTGACGTCTACCCAGAACCTTGCCAACAATTCCAACACGTCACTTCAGTTATTAAGTTGTTCTGTTGACTCTTGCGTCGAAGGATTAAGCAGCTCCCGATTGTTCTAATGCTAGTGGCCAGAAAAATACAAAGCAAATCTCCAAACTGCTCCCGTGAACATCTTCCCTTTGCCTTCTAGCGCTGGACGCCTTTGTCTTATTCACACATTCCTATCAACTTTGTCTTGTTCGAGCTTCTTCTCCAATTTTGTATTTTTGCTGTAGATGACAACTTGCTCTAGACCCGTCTTGTCTCATGCGTCGATCATTCTCTTCAGCTACTTAACCACAATCTTCAAAAATAATTTTTATCGGGCCTTTGCAAACGATATGTTGCTCTTCCTCAATGATATAAACTCCTTTCAACTGACAGCAGAGTTTATTAGAAATCCACGATTTAGCTTTTACGGGAGCTCCCTTTATTTTATTCTTCGTGTATTTGTCTTTAGTGGTATGCTCCAAAAAATAGACGCACGCACACCAGCAGGTCCTGACTCCTTGTTTTGTCTTTTATGAGTATCGGCATTCTCAGTAGTGACTGGCGGAATGATGAGATTATCAAAGAATGTTATATCGGCTCCTTCAAGCAATACGGACTCCTTAAAATAAACGGCGGAAATAATTTGGAAGAGTCCAAATCTATGCAACCACCTTAAATAAAAATTTGTCTTTTATATTGGTCAATAGATGTCGACCATGAGAGAATTGAATCCACCAGATAATATCTTTGAATTTTCAACAATTATCATGCCTCTTGTGACTGCGATTCTTCAATATAATAAATTTATCTTTTACAATTTCCCAACCAATCGTGCCTTTAGAAATATATAACTGGCTCAACTCTGATTTTGTCTTGCAACGTCACTCTTTATTGAAGAGCCCCGTTTCCAGTTGTAATATTTGCTCCCAATGAAATTGAGCTTCTCCTATATTGTCTTTTTGTGATTTCAAGATATTGACGGCTCTTTCAAAATTTCGTTGTCTTAATCTTCAAATCTGAGTGCCTTAGAGACAGCAATGTCTCCCTTATAATTATTCTGAAGTTTATCAAACCCTAATGATCTGATCAGTAAACTTGATACTCTGAGACCCTGAACAATGTCTGCAATTTCCAGAAAAATTTTCAAACCATAAATTCTGAGAAGTTTCTTTTTGCTCATAAAATTTATTTCCCACACAGGATGGCAGGAGACCGCTCTGATACCACTGTAAGAGACCTGCCTGTCTCTACTTCTGATTTTTAAGCTGAATGATGAGGGTTTGTAATTTTTTCGTATTTTCTCACAGATTGCCAGACAAGAAATGTAAACATAAACCCCACTGCAGCAATGAAATTAATTTATTGATTTCCTTTCAAAGCTTTTACAAATATGTGCATACCCGGAAATACAATCTCCTGTAGATCTGAAGCAATAAATCTAATGAAGCACAGACTTGACTTCTAGATGAAGCCAACAGTGAGCACCTTCAGCTGATATTTCACAACCTCACAATACTGATACAATGGAGAGTTTTCGTTCTCCAAAGCCGATACGCTGGCAGAAACCCTCGGGCTCCCTTCCCCAAACGCCAATGAGAAATTATCAGACAAATATCAATTAATCAATTCTAGATCTCCAGATGAGCCCCTTAAGATTCTTTTATACTTTTTCCTGGAGGAGCTCATACACTTTTCTCACCAATGTGGGATAAAAGATAATAGGCCGATCCCCTCCAATTTGCCTTTTAAATCATTTCAAAATAATATAATGTTTGCACTTTGGAATATTAAAATATGTCCTTGAAATTGGCGCCCAAGTAATTAATTATAATGGCCCCCTTTTAATGATGAATGGACCCTCAAGTCATAAAGTGCAAATATATTGTTATAATATAATATTAAAATATTAATTATTATTAAAGTCACCTTTAATAATAATTAAACGTTATAACTTAGGCAAAACTCCTTATTTCACCAACTCAATTGAATTTGGGAATCGACACTGCCAACATGTGAACTTTAGGTGCCCTGCTATAATAGAAATGTTTGCCGGCTGACTTACTATAAATAGTAAGTATGTGAAGCTGAGTCAACTGAAGGCTAAGCTTGAACCCATACGAGACGCTGAAGGAGAAATTCCTTTGATCACCGCCAAAAGAAACCCTCTAACCAGACATATTAGCCTACGAGGGCCAGGAATAGGCTAAATCCACTGAACTCTGATGCTCGCAAAATTGGGGACATTACAGATTTCTGCTTATTGCTAATCTGATCCTAAAATCAACACACCAAACTTATTTTTCAATTTACAAGAAAAGTTCGTCACTTCTATCAGGGTTGAATTTTGTTCTTCCAAATACCATTGTCTTCAAAGTACAATCTTTGAACTGCAAAAACAGTGGATGCACACCTTTTCTTTCTGTAAGAACCAAGTTGGAGTCACCCCAAGTTCAGCAATTAACCTAGTGGGCAGCCAGTGTTCCTTCTGCATCATAAAGAATAATTGCTTGAAGATTAATAATTTTTTGTATTTTCTCTAAATTTAGTATATTGCGATCAGTTTTAACTTTTTCTATGATGGATCTTATTTGTGATTTTAAAGTATGTAAAATGTTTGCTTCCAGATTTCATGGTAGTCTGTCTCTATTTAATTTTCTACCTATAATATTTTAGTATCTTTAAAAAGGTGGAAGAATTTTAGCTAATGTTAGTAAATTTTTTATACTTTGACATCCAAGTTGAGTAGATTTTCTGGTACCACTTCAAATATTTTTTTCAACTAGGAAAACCCATTTTGACTGCAGGATGCTGGAATCAACATTGATCCACTTGGTGATCTCAATACAGAAACTGAGAAAAAATTGGGACAATTAGTCAGAGAGAAGTAAGCTCACCAAATTCCTTCAAATTTGTACAATGTATTTTGTTAAATAATGATTTGGGCTGTTGGTTAACTTAATAAACTGTTCTTTGGTTTCAGGTATGACACTGACTTCTATATTCTTCATTGGTACCCAATGGCTATAAGACCATTCTATACCATGCCCTGTGTGGATGACCCACTCTATAGTAACTCATTTGATGTCTTTATCCGGGGTACATTCTATGCGTTTTCCTTAAACAAAATATTTTCTTGATATGTTTGTCCTTGTCTCTTGTTGAATTACTCATATCGTTTTATTCTTTTGATTTATCCATATTGTTTCTTTTTGATTTATACTTCTTTTATTCATCGAAGAAACTCTTTTTTGTTTGGATTTTTGGTTGTTGAAACAACTCGGTGAATGAGTTTATGCTATATAAGCCATTTCACCATCTTTTGTTGATTGTATTCCATTCACAATGAATGTTGTGTCAGCCTCATTCTTCATGCAGCTTCAGAACCCTTATGATTTCTTCCTACCTGCTTATATATTCCAACTCTGATGCAAGACACCTTTCTGCATACTTTTTATTTGAGTAATGTGCGTCTGATTGGATTGCAAAATATGATTAATATTTTTCTTTTTCTTCAAGAGCCTTTTCAATGTGGTGGAGCTCACTCTTATCCCTGCAGAGGAAGACCAATGCAAATAACTTTAAAAATTAATCTTGAGCATTATGATAAGAATTTCTTGCTGATTATATTAATATGAGTTTGTATATTTCATATTCATGAGAATAGAGCAAGTTCCACTAGTTAATATGTATGGTGTCGCTGTATTTCATCAAAATACTTCCGTAGCATGGACCTATGACCAAGTGAGATGTTGGAATTAATAATGAAATCCCAAATACTCAGTGCAGTATAGCAGTTTGAATATGCACAGAACTAAAGAGTTTGAAGCTACTCAGGTCTCAAATTGAGAAATTTCTTTAGGTCTCTCCCATCATTTATGTTGATGGAAGCATTTCTATTAACCATTTCTCGAGTTCACTTTCATTGCCCACTTTTTCTATACATAACACATTTCCTTGTCTTTTGCAGCAAAGTGCCAGGATTTGGTATATTTTGAGATTTTCAACACATTTAAGTGTTTCTAATATTATTTTGTTGGCACTCAGTTATGCAGTTTGAGTCAAATTTTTATGACTTACATATTTCATGAACTGCGATTCGTAGAACCTCTCTCATGAACATGAATGGTCCACTTGGCACTTATTGCATCTTGATAATGCTCACAAGGTGAAGCATTGGGATTCTGTAGGAGGTCATCCATCCTAGTAGTACCTCAGCTCAAGTGTGCATAACCATAAACTTTCCTCCACAATCAGTCCTTGCTTAGCTTGCTAGTCAATTTGTAAAACCTTAAGCAAATATTGTACCTCATGAACTATTTATTGTGGAGCTCACTAGATCTTTCATTATTATACAATTGGGGTTTCTGCAATGTATCATTATGTAATATAGTTTTTTCAGGATTCATATTTAGTTTTTAGTCAACATTCTGGGGTCTCTAAGCTCACCAAGGTTTCTACGAGTCCTTTTTGCCTAGGGATGCCCCATCCCAACCAATTACCTAATTTACATATTACTTTAACAAGTCACTATTTCGAAAGGGAAAACAATTCTCTAATATATTTACTGTTAATATCAAATTGTTCAGGTGAAGAAATCATATCAGGAGCCCAACGTGTTCATGACCCAGAGCTTCTAACCAAAAGAGCAAAGGAATGTGGTATTGATGTTAGCACCATCTCAACATATATAGATTCTTTCAGGTCTGCCAATGCTCATATCAACTAGCTTTTTAATTTTTATTTTTAAACTTAGCAGAGCTAATTTGCTATCTTCAGTATTCCCTTATTTGCATACATGCAGTAATTCAATTTTTTTTCACTCTTGCAGGTGGGGTGCTGTTCCTCATGGAGGCACAGGTGTGGGCTTAGAACGTGTTGTCATGCTTTTCTGTGCACTAAATAATATTCACAAAAGTTCTCTTTTCCCTCGTGATCCACACAGGCTTGCACCATAAGAACTTCCTTAAGTTCAATGTGTTCTCTATGAACTGATTCTTGCCTGACAACTTCCTTGTGTTAGGCGTTAACAATGTTGGAATTCTGGTCAGGCCCTGAATGGATATGTATTTTAAGTGATGTGTTGAACTATTTATCACAACAATTTTTTTATTTAAAACCTGAAACATTCTCCAAGATGAGAAAGAAGGCTTATATAGATTTTTGGGTGAAGAGAGCACACATTTAGAGAATGAAAATGTGATTTATAGGAAGGAGTCTTGCGAAGGGGGTAATTAATTTTTCATTTTGCTGGGCATTGCATGAGAACCGTCGATGATAATTTTGAAAATGTTTCATAAATGTTCTTAGAACATCGGAGTAGTGTAATTATTATTCTTGAGTTTCTCCTTGGAAGAATATGTTAGTTTTTGAAACTAAAGCCAGTGCCAAACCTTGAAATTTAAATACTACTATCAATTACTTGTACTTTTATTCATCTTCTTTTCATCAAGTGTTCTTTTTTCATTTACATATTGATAGGGTACTCGAACATAAATATTTTCTTTTCTTCAATATTCTAAAAGTATTGTATTAGTTCCAGATCTGATAAATTAATGACACGGCTTACATCAAGTGAACTTAGTAAATTTGTAAATTTCAACAACTGTCCATTCTCATATCAAGTATCTTAATGTGTTTTCATCTTAACCATTTATTCTGGAGGATATCATCATCTTTTACCAAATGGATGGTATTCTATGCTCCGTGGATGCATTGGTTCGTAATGTATCTACTTTTAATCTTTAATAGAGCTTGTTAACATCTTCCCCTTCATGTTAGAGCATCCAACTTTTTCATTCATGAGATCCATGTTGAATTTACTCCTATGACTAATTGTAGTGATTTTCTCTTATTAACTTTCTTGCTTTTCATGATATACCTAATGCAGAGGTATATGATGCTTACTTATATGATGTATCTTCTTTGTTTCTTCCCTTATATAATGCTTTTGCTTAGGTAAAATGGTTTTGGAGGGACCAAAAACCTTATACAACATATGGATCAGCTCAAAGTTTGCACAATCCCAGAAGGGAGGAAAACACAGCTGCAACAAAGCTGCCAAATGAGAAATAATAGAACAAATGAATTGCTAAGTACAAAAGAATAACCAAGAATCCAACCTAAAAATTCCAGACCTTACTGTATTCAATCTTACACACTTCACTCTAGTGTGCAATTGATAGACAAATTTGGCAAGATCTTTATTTCGCTTTTGAATAAATGTGTAGGATATGCTATTAATTAAGCCTAGGAGAAGGGGGGTTTTCCCCTTAGAGTGCCCATCCATGGGTGCAATAGAAATAGAGTGACTAGCTAGAGTAACTAATTATTGACCAATCACCACAAAAATAGATGGATGTAGTGTTGAAGTTGAGGGAACGAGACACTGAGTAGTTAGAATTGATGGTGGGTGGGACTCACCATTAGGAGTTGAAGGAGAGACTCTTCATAGTCTTGAAAGTTGCATGAGAAACCCCCTTGAGATCTTGACTCTCCACAAGGGGAATGGAAAGAGAAGACCCATCATCCCAAGAAGGCTTGTCATCTTGAGAGGAGCCAATAACTTGAGAATCAATGGCATGAATAATCAATTGATCTTTGTTGAGAGAGAACAATTAGAAGTGAGGTGTCCAGTGGCAAAACATTGTTTGCATATGAAGGGGAGACCCTTGTAGTCAAGTAATTGAGTCCATGGTCTATCCCTCACCATCAAAACAATATCCTCGTGAAGGGCTTTGGAGAGATTTATTTCCTCTAGAATGTGGTCAAACATAGTGACCCATGTAAGAAGTATTAGAGTCCACCTTTAAGAAGTGATCAATAATATTGTTAATAGCCTTATAGTAAGAATCTTGCTAAAATTGGAGAGGAGGATTTAGAACTTGAACTCCAACTGATCTAATATTAGGTTTAGAAGGGGGTTGAAGGAGATGGACCAAGGCTTAATCAAGAGAGAGTGCTCTCCCCACATCCACAACCTATTGCCAAGCATCATATTTCTTTCCTTTGAAACCTAATTGTGAAGTTTGGGAATAAGAGGCCACAAGTAGTTGAATTTGAAGACCAAGCCTTGTCAGAGATAGAAGCCTTCATTATCTATAATGTCTTGTCCACAAACTACCACAGGGCAAGATTGCAAATAGAGGAGGGAATGTGTTTTTATCTCACAACAATTGGCATATAGGAATCCTTGAGCTAGAATGGTCGCATGGCAACATTGTCGACCCACTCCGAAAGTGCCAAACTTCTCTCCATCAATAGCATGATGCCTAGGAGAATCCACAATTGCTTGAATAGGAACTCACATAAACTTGACACCATTATTGAACTTGGAACATAAATGAGCACTATTAGGATGGAGGTTGGACAAACTAGGGTTGTTGCTAAGAACTTCATGTGTAGGGGGTGTTGGCAAACAAGTCATAGTAGGCACATAAAACATAAAATCCCATGGTGAAAGAACATTCGTTGTAGGCAAAGAGGATGTGGGATCCCTCACATGATGTTGCTTCGCCTCGTGATGATGAGATATTTCAAGTAGGATTAATCCATTGATATTAATGATCTCTTTATTTGATGATATTGAAGTTCATATTTGTAATGCAAACACTATTAGTGAACGAATACTATTACAATGGAGTGAATTTGCACCCCTTGCAATTTTCCCATTTACACCCCTTACATTCATTAAACCCTTAATTTGCTATAATGTTTAAACATGAAAAGTAGATAACAAAAATTGTAACAACCAACACCATACACAAGAGAACACCAGATTTATGTCGAAAACCTAATGATGGAAAAACCACAGTGAGGATTAGCTCACAATATAAGTAATTGCAAAAATTGGTACAAGAGGCTCACTACCAGAATAGGACACTATCCAAAAAGGCTCACAACCCAACTCACTCCTGGAGTAGAAAGAAGAAAATAACATAGAATGTTACATAGAGAACATGATCTCAATGCAATAGGAAATTCACCACAATAGGTCCAACACACTCATAGACACCTTTTGCTCACTGCATCCAGTAATCTAACACTTTGAAGCTTACTGCTCTGCACAAATTCACACTACCACACACACACTTACACACTCTTCCACACACTTGCACTTGGTGCACATCTTGCATCAAATCATCTTTCATTTATACCATCCACAACTTGAAAAACATCTTCAAGTTGGCTACACTCTTCTTACACTTGACAAATTCAAATTAGGTTTGCACTAAACACTCTTGCGGTGGATATGAACAAAAAGAAGACCAAAACAAAACTTTAATTGGGACCCAAATCAACTCTCCCACACCATGCTACACCTTCATTAATGCTTAAACATCTTTGAATGTAGTGTAAACACTAGGTCAGCCGTTGTGAAAACACATTAAACATTTGAATTACACACTTCCTCAAACCCAAGGATGACTTGAGAACCACATACCATGCTTCATCATGATCTAGAATATTCCTCTATCCTTCTTAAATCCATCAAACTCCTCTGCAACAACTCACACCTTTAGAATGTACACAATTAGTACACTTAGACTACACTGTCAAAAACTGCAACTCTACAATCCAACTTCTGGGGTACCAAACCACAAATCTTCTTGACACAGGAAAGAGAAAAACATAATCAAATCTCCTTTAGAACTGTAAGTCATGATGCCAATCTGCGGAGAAACGCTAAGCAAGAACATTTCTCCCAAACACTTCTATACAAAACACTATTGGACGTATCTTTCACTATACCTCAATCCAAAAGCCCAAATTTTGGATATACCCTCTTTGAACACCTCTAACCAACATATCCAAACCAAACAAGTAGATCTTCAACCCAGAAGAAATGCGAAGCAAAACCAAAACACCTTTGCAACACTCTGTTTCCTTACTTTATCAATTTTCTTAGTATCCTCGACATTTGAATCATAAATAGAACCTTGTCAAAGCAACACCAGAGGTTAACATCAACAACTTAAGTAATGATAACATAATGCAATTAATTAAAGCAACAGTCTCTTCTCAACCACTGCACTACTATCATCAATGACAACACAAGCTTGTTGATGTCAATGACAACACCTTCATACTTGCAATATTAAAAAAGGGTGATGTTGATTTCTATTGTAAGTTTAGAAATATCCAAAGAACATCAAATTTTTGCATTGTCAAGTCAAATTGGTTTGAGTAAAAAGACAATAATAAGATATATGAAAAGGATAAAGGTTTTAGATAATAATATAATAGAAGGAAATTGGGCATTAATTTGTAGGAATCCTTGGTTTGATAAGATTAAAGATGTTAGGAAATTTATAACTTTCATTTTTTGGTATGATCATACTCACCCTTCATCAAATACTAGAGATGTTCTCAAATGTAGAATATGACCAATTGATTATGGATTGCATACAAAAAATTGGTTAGACATAACACAACATGATATGTGTGTTATTTTTTGACGATAATCCTTATATCAAGATTAGACAAACGATGTTTCAAATGTTGAAGCCAAACAAAGTCTTTTAAACTTGTTGTTGTCAATATATTAAATTTGATTTTTCTTATCAAATGTTTTAAAAAATAAAACATTAAAATGATGTTAAAAATGCAGCTTTTAAATGGGTAAGTGAGATTATAGAACCCATCTTATGTGATAAATTTGATTATGATATAGATGGTCGAATAAAATAAATAAAAATACTATAAAATACGTGGGAATTTGGTAAAATTTCCTTTAAGAGATGAATAAACTGACATGACTAAGATGGTAAATTGCAATATGTACAAATATACAAAGTATCAAAAAATATGGGAAATAAGACACAAGGTTAGATTATATAGAAGAGGAAATACTATTGGAACATTTGTGGATTTTTTTATAAATTGATAGAACCATACATACGCCATGTACATTTTATGTTGAGTGGAAAGAAAAAGAGTTTAAGTTATTGAGAGATACTTTCCCACTAGAAGGAGATTCATACATAATATTATTATTTAGAGTAAGTGATTGTTATGGTACTTGCATGTTATTGACATGCACAATTAGATTTGGATGGAGTTGAAAGCATATATACAATGATACATTGAGAAATAATATATATTTTACATTAGCAATGATAAAGAGCATGACACACATTTTTTACACAATTGATTTAACATATATTTTTAATATTTAGCAAGAAGAAGGGTGAAAATTGAGAAACATTTTGTATTAGATGGGTGTGCCTCACAATTCAAATTATCAATACCATTTTTTGAAATTTGTATATATATGATTAGTTTTATAATATACCTCATATTTGGAGTTTCTTTAAGAGTAGGCATGGGAAGGGAGAGCATGATGGTGCAAGATCTTGCATCAAACTTTACAAAAAAATAAAATGAATTATTTAAGAGATTATATAAATGATGCACATGATGTCGTTTCATGGTGTAAGAATCACTTCATTTACAAGGTTTGCACAACTTCAAGGAGGAACCCATATCCAAATAGAGTGTTATGGGAGATAGTTGAGTTTATATTTATAATTTATAATTTTATTGTTAAATTTAATAATTAAAAAATTGACATTAAATTATAATTGATTTATCTATGTTTGATATGTATATTTATGAAATGTGTAGGTGTGGATAAAAAATGTATGCATGGATGTAAGAGGGTGGAGAAAACTATAAGGTCCTTGCATTATGCTATGATTACACATAGTCATACATGAATATTATGTATTAGGGATCAATCTTCTTTTGTTCTGATTGCATTTTGGTAAACTATGAGGATTGAAAGAGCCAACAACGTGGATATATGTTAGTGAATAGAATTAGGTGCCACTATTTGTTAGTTATTTATTAAAAAAATATGAAGATGAAAGATTTGAAGATACTCCTTTGATTTCAACTAATTGTGATGACATTTTAGGATTGATTATAAGAGGTATATGCATATATCTATATCACAACTTGTAGGATTTTTAAATTTTAATATGCACATGTCTCTGATAATATTGAATTTACATATTTGGTTCTTCAAATTTAGAATTTATGTGACAAGTTATATATTTTTACATGTTTCATACAATGTGTTTTAGGAGATGTTTTTGCAGTTATAAGAGAGATTGGAAACATAGGTAGTGTAAGTTACTAGACTTATTAAATAAAAGAAATGATTAAAAGTTAACAAGATTATAAATGAGTGATGAAACCTTGTTTCCCATAGGTTGAATTGTAGTTCAAGGAATGTATTTGAAACAAGTTAAATAATTTGAAATGAGGTTCATTTTATTGATTACTAACCTATCAACATGGTGTATCAATATATCCACGTAGTAATTACTATTGGAACATTATCTTCATCTCATTCCATGCATAGGTGGACATCATAAGTGGAGACTTGATAGAGATAACCATGAGAAAATATTATTTTTTATTGATGAGAAAATTAAACCAAAATTATGGTATGAAAAATATGGTCCAAGGACTTTCATTTCATGCAAGTAATTGGGGAAAACTATTAGAGGTTAACGTGATTGGATTAGGAAGGAATAATGTAACATATAATGTGAATTAGGATGTGTTTAAGGTTATACTATATGACATGAAATAGGAACTTGAGGTGTGTATTAGTAAATGATAAGAGAGTCGGTCAATAAGAATTGGAAGAAAAGGTTTCTTGTAAGGGTATGCATATAAGATGAAATATGGAGGGAGGTGGTATAATATAAAAGGGATAAATGTACAAGACCTAGATGAGATAATGGACCATAGGGTGAAATAAGACATGGTAATGGGGTGGGGATATCTAAGGGGATAATTGAAGATAGGATAAACTAAAAGAGTATAATGGGACATGTTGGGAAGTTATAATGGAACATAGGGTGAACTATTAGAGGTTAATGGGATGGGATTAGGAAGGAATAATGGAACATCGAGTGAATTAGTGGGTGTTTATGGTTTGACGATAGGACATAAAGTGGGAACCTGAGGTGTGTAGTAGTATGGACAAGAGAGTTGGTCAATAATGAGTGAAAGGAAATGTTTCTTCTAAGGGTATGTGTATAAGATAATATATGGAGGAAGGTGGTAGAATATAGAAGGGATAACAAACATAGGATGAAATAAGAGAGGGTACAATGGGATGGAAATAGAAGGGGATAATGGAATATAGGATGGACTAGTAGAGATTATGGGATGGGATAAGAGGTGATCATGAAATATAGGGTGAAGTATTAGAGGTTAATAAATGGGATTAGGAGGGAATAATGGAAAATAAAGTGAATAGGAGAAGATAATAGGATATGATTGAGAGGGGATAATAGAACATAGCGTGCAATAAGAGATGGTATTGGGATGATAATAGAAGGGGATAATATCTAACATAGGATGGACTAGTAGGGATTAATGGGATGGGCCAAGACGAGATAAAAAAACATTGGGTAAACTATTATAGGTTAATAATATGAGATTAAGAGGGAATAATAGAACATAGGGTAAATTAGGAGGTGTTTAGGGATTGACTATAGGATATGATGTGGGAACTTGAGATGTCTTGTATCAAAGGAGAAGAAATTTGGTCAATAATGAGTGGAAGGAAAGGTTTCTTGTGAGGGTATGTGTATAGGATAAAATGTGGAGGGAGGTGATATAATTTATAAAAGATGTGAAAGGTTGGGCTACGTGATACAAAATGACTAAAATGTGTGTGATAGTAGGAATTAAAGAATTATGTCGGAATTGAATGGTAATATATTTAGGATATCACAAAACTAACTAAACATGCCACCCTTTAATGAATATGGAAAATACAACATCATGGTAGGTTCCTCAGAACAAATGCCATTCACATCATGTCCTATACTCTTCATGTTTAGTTAAATTGTGTGGTGAGAAGTAGGATGCAAGTGATAGGTTTTGGGATGGTGGAGGTAAGAGTTAACCTTTTTGAAGGGATGACATATATATTGAAAATGAGCATGAAAGAAACTATGTGGGAGATGATTTACCACTGTGATCTAGAATCATAAAAATTGACACATGTGGACCTAATAAGTAGTGTAGAGCAAGTGGATAGAAGAAATCTCATGGTCATGGGAAAACAAAGGGATATGACAAGGGATTACTAGAATCATGGGAATATAGAAGTAGTGAAGACTACACAAGGTGATAACACTATCCATTTGAGAATAAAGCATGTTCTTTGACTTATTTATCCACTACTTACATAAGTAGTAAATAATAAATTATAACCTAAAGTGTGAATTATCTTTTATGAGTCTATAATATAAGAATTGACACCAAAGAGAATCTTTAGGAATAGAGAAATTATTTAATAACTCATAATTTAAGGTCCCATAGGCATGCTACTAAGAAAATATCTTCTAAGATCAAACTGGACTTCTTACTAGGGAAATTTCATAATCATTCAAACTATCAAACTAGATCTAATATCAAATTGAGATGGAAAATAAGATATACTTTCAACTCTAGGATTCAATTTCTTAATTGCACAAAGTTGTATCATTCATTATCTAGTTCACATCCCTCCAATGTTTGAGTATTTTGATCAATTTTTTTGATATAATGTTGAATTCTATATCACTTTAATACAATTGGTTCAAATAATTAACTATTATTAAAATGAAAGAACAAACATGAAAATAACCATTCAAATTATCAAATTCAATTTAAAAAACATGCAATTTTAATCTTTTATGTCATTGAATGAAGATAATTGTGTATATTTGTCAAATAATGATTGGAATTTCTCAAAAAATATAAAAAATGTATTTTTATGTGAAAGAAAGCATAGTTTATAGTGTAAAACAAAGCATGTGGGTCCAAACTCATGGGATTCACATGTGATTTTTCACCATTTAGTATTTTTTACTTACAAAAATGTACTTGCATTATAATGCATGAATGTGTTGCCTTGGATATCTCTAACCCTTATAGTTGGATTTACCTTGGTCATCCAAGCCAAAGGGTTGAACTTCATTATCAATGCCAAAAGGTGTGTTTTTTGTAAAATATGGAAATATACCTAAATGTTGAGTGTGCTCTCCATAAGGTTTGGAGTTCTGTCAATGTTGATTTGAAAAAATCTCACAATAACGTCAAGCTCTCTCTTACCTTACTAACCATATAATATTTTGTGTATTTTTAATACGTTTAGGTGTTTATCTTGAATTCATTTTTTTAACGTCTTCTTCTTTGCCAAAAACCTACGTATATTATTTTAGTGTCATTTTTTAGCTATTCGTCCAAATTTTAAAAAATATGTTTTTACTTTCTACACTTTATTATGCACATATTAAAATAATGTTTATCAATTAGTTTTCAAAAAAATAGAGGGAAGCACACTAAATTTTTTATTTTTCAAGATGTCTCTAGTTTGAAAACTAATAAAAAATCATATATTGATTAAAAATATAATAAAAAACTAGGCAAAAACTACATATGTTAGCTAATTTTCCATTGAATTTTTTTTAAAAATACTTAGAAAAAGTTAACATTTTAGGGGCAAAACACCAAATGGTATATATATTTTTCTAAAAAAGTAGAATTTTGTGTGTTCTCCCTATTTGAACCTCTAAATATCCACTATTTTTATAAAAATTAGTAGTTGGGCACTACAATTCTTGTTCTTATCACATCTTCAAATTTTGTGTGTGGCTATCTTCAATTTCTCATTCAAGATCAATTTTTACTGATTTAGAAAAAGGTTACCACTTTTGACCCCCTTTTGGTCCCCCATTTCCATGCACATACCCCTACCATTAATATAATAGTGTAATGATTTCTACTATGCATGGAGTGAATGTATCCCTATAGATAGTAATGAGAGTAATGAAAGCCTCGATTAGGTTAATGAATCAAGAAGATTCACCCTTCTCATAGTTTTTAGGGCATCTAGATAGTGTTGGTTCTAGACAAAGCCATATGTACTTCCAAAGTGAGGGTCATGGTCAAAATAAAGTAGCTAATCCTAGTAGGCTACTCACTAGATTAATCCTATTTCTAAATGGTGGTAGTTATCCCAACAAGTAGTTTGGTTTTTATAATTGACTAGAGCACTCATTCCTCATTTGCATGACAATGCAATGGTAGGGGATAGTCATCTATCCATGATGACCTCCTTAGTTGAGAGCTTGTAAAGCACGACTTATAAGAAAGACTTAATCTTAGCATACTCCTTTTTTAGTGATGGGCTTTACACTTGAAAGGCTCTTGTATAATGCTGAATAATATCATGTAGGGCATCAAGAATGGATAAGATCCTCTAGCCATACACTTTGATACACTCGTTCTTTTGAGAATAATTTTTAGGCCATAGGACCTCACAAAATTATTTAGACACACAATCATCTATTTTTAATTAGTGAAGTTTGGCTTTGATATGGGCTCCCTTGGTAGAGTAAGCTTTGACCAGTTGCACAAGGTGGTGCTACTTATCCACTTGAATTTAGAAGGGTATGTGGACATGAATTGCTTTAAGCTAAGTATAGAGGTGATTGAGATCTGTCAACATAGCCTCATAGGATTTGTGGTAAATGTTTACTAGCTAGAAAATAAAAATTGGAAAGTACTAGTGATTGTGTTAGACCACCATTCAATCTATCTAATGTGACCTTTCAAATGTGGCACGAAGTTTCAAACTCATAAAAAATGAGCCAACACGGACCTATGATGAAGTAGCACGATGCATTAAAAATTTGTCCTTTTAGTTTTAAAATTTTGAGGGCCTCACTCAATCTTAAAATTGATAGATGAATGATTGGAAATATTACAATTTGATAGTGATTCAATTAGAGGTGAGTACCAACTAGCCAATTTGAGAAGTAAGATTGTGTCAAAATCATGACATATTCAAGTCTCTTAATGATTCTTTCAAACCTATTATACAAATTAGAACAAGTGTACAAAATTGGAGATGTGCCTTGATGGCTGAGATTCAGATTGTAACTTGGCCCAATTTATTATGCATGCAGAACCATGTCTCTAGATCTTACTAGCTAGCCAACATAGCAACAAATATCTTTATTTTTCTAATGCCACCTCAACCATATTAAAGTCACCATTAATAACTCTTTATGCTAATGGAAGCTCATATGCAAGCCAATACACAAGAAATATCCTTCCAATCTCATTATTTGAGTCATCAAGATTGACAATGTTGAAAGCCTAGTTATCAAAATTGAAAAGGACACATAAGGCTTTGTTAGTGGGGTCACAAGTATGAGTAACATACTATGGTTTCTACCTAGAATCAATAAATGAAGTCATTGATGAGCACATAGTTATACTGAGAGTGGGGGGTGAATCAATATAACTCAAATTTTACCAATTTAAAACTTTACCAATCAGAATAACACCATTCACTCAACAACAATAATTATGCACATGAGAAGAACACAATAACACACAATATTTACGTGGAAACCCTTACAAGAGAAAACCATGGTACAAATAATGTACTTTATATATTTAATGTGAATTACAATGATTGTAGGTACCAACCTACTAGAGGCACCAACACCTAACTTGTTTTGTAGGCATCAACCAGTCTACATGAGACACCAATCCCCTCTATTTGTAGGCACCAACCTATTGGAGGCACCAACCCCCACAGTTCATAGGCACCAACCTATTGGAGGCACCAACCCCCACTTGCCAAGCACCAACTTAGCAAAAGATAATAACCTCAAGAACAATGTTCCACTTTCAATGTTGCTTCTTTAATGGATGATGGACAATTCTGCTCAACCAAGTCTGCTATAACTCTTCTTAGATTTGATATAATTACCTGAAAATATCTTCTCCAAATCTGCTATATTCTTCTTCAAAGGCTTGCTATAAAGATCTGTCTTATATATAATCGCATACATCAAATTCAACTTATAGCATTTTCATTAATGTCTTCCTTCAAAATAATTTTGTTCTAAGTCTGCATTCTTTCTTTCTTTCAAGTCTATTCAAAAAACTCTTTTATGCACCTTCTCAAAAACTCCTTTTATTCATTCATACAGATCTTCTTGATGATGATGTTTCCCATAAAACATATTTCTATCTCCTTATAAATCTGCAAATAATCTTCTCACAATCTTCTTATAAGACTGCAAATAAATCTCCATAAACTCACTCACAATTTCCTCATAATTTGCTTATGAACTCTTCATGGATCTATTCATAAAGACTTTACAAATTTGCTCATAGATTAGCTTAATTGTTCTCTCCAATATGCTTTACTTCTGTACATATCTTTCTCAAAATCTGCTCTTCAAAGTCTTCTGGCTGATGTAAGTATCATAAATCTTTTAATTCACACCCACACTCACTCCTCATCTCAAAAAGTAATTAATATTTATATCTCCGTACTTGAATGTAGAGAGGCATCCCTTTTGAATGGACATAATCTTTAATAAATACCTTTTCCTTAATCGCACCCTTTGAGACTTAATGAAGTTGCATGATAAATTAAATTGCACTCTCCATTCATTTTTAATAAATTTGAATTTTGCATTTTTAATATTAGTTGTTTGCTTTATAAAGATAATCACACCTTTTCAAACTTGCTTTTAGTGATGGAAATTTGTTTCTAAATGAAATCGTATCATTCCATTTAGTGAAGTGTATCCTTTCAAAACTCAATTGCCACCTTTTTAAGACTTTTGTCTTTTCTGACTTGTCTTTTTCTATTTTTGTCTTTATTCATTTTGTCTTATGTGCTGCACAGGAAATTTTTTGATAGCTACTGTTTATTTTTAAATGCTTCTCTTTAAAATAAATATTAATAGCTACTTATTCAAATATACTAATTGTTGCACTCTCCATAAATACTATTTCTTCATATTAATAAATCCTTCTTTTATAATTGTTTATGCTTTTCAAAGGACTGCTCAGATCTATTCATGCTCTTCAAAGGACTGCACATATGCTCTTTATAAAGTCTGTTCTAAAAACATATTAGTATCATTTAAAGGCTTTTATTGAATGTTCTTTGTATACATTCCATTTACTCTACAAATGGATCTTCTTGAGTGATCTATTGTATTCTCTTCATATGTACACTCTTAACTTGACATCAATGACAATAATGGCAACTGTTTCTTCTATCAATCTTTGATCAATGAACTCCTTGACCTCAATCAAACCAATGTAATCTGGACTGAGCGCCTTTGACATCAATGATGTAATATTTCCAACAGTCATACTACGTGAAACTTGGCTCATGATTACTATTGAAATAAAAACTTCTAGGTCATATGACTTGGCATATGACTAAAAGAAAAAAATCAACGACCTTAATTTATTGAAGACAAACAATGTCTAAAGAAGAAAATATTTATAAAAAATACTACACCATGAATTTGTAGTTTAGGTATGTTACACCCCTTACATTTTATGAGATGTAATTCATTAGGTAAGGGGTTCAAGGGACATTTCCTTAGAGTTGAAACTTTGCAATACAAAGAAAACCTATTTTGTTCAAAACTACTTTGGCTATATGGGAGGAAGGCACCAAATAACATTATCCTTTCCTTAGGAGCATATTGTCCTTCTTCCACCTACAAAAATTTAGCCTCCCTTAGGTTTTATACAGAGTTAGAATTCTAACACTTGGTGAGGAGAGAACTCTTGTAGGAAGCGGGGTTTTTGAAAATTGAGGCCTAGAAGCCACTTTGAGATTTGCTAGCAGGATGAGCAAGAGCTAGTTGAATTTCAACTATATCCTTTGCTTTCTCTTTTGCTTGTGGTCAAGAATGCCCCTCAAGTTTAGTTTGCTAGCTTGAAGGTGAGGATTTGTATATCTAGCTTTGGTGATGACACAATTACTAGGTCTAGGATTAGATTGAGAATTCTTTTGGGTTCCATTATGACTATTTTTTGATAGTTGCCAATATTAGTCCAACCTTCACCATGCTTAATTTCTTTTGTGATGACTTAAGAGACTATCTTAGGCTTGAAAGAAGCAAGATGGCATTCTCTATTTTGTGGTTAGAGGCTTGGGATTGAAAATAGGTGTTGGGTAGGTTGATATATAAGACATGCTACACATGACACATTCCACCTATCATCAACAATTTCTTTTAAATCTGAGCAAGGTCAGTTTCTAATAAACTCTATGTTATGATTTGACCTCAAATATTTTTTTTTGGTTCAACACATAGGGGAGAGGACCCGATAGTTGAGCATGTTTCAATAGTTGTGATAGTAGTTGTTTATATAATGTCCAATAGTTGTGACTTGACTATCCATAATTAAACAAAATGTATTCCTTTGATCTAAAAAGCAATCAATCATGTGATGCCACATCAACGCTCAACTATCCATGCTATGAATGCACAAGCATTGGTCTCACTTTTTTTTGGCCTTTTTGGACACCTTGACAAAAAGCATGCTCATGTGGCATCATATTTGATGATGTGGCCCTGAAACGAAAGTTATAAGCAGGAGACTTGCCAAGTAAGCTACTGTAAAAAATTGGGAGTGATTTGAAATTTCCATGTAAGATTTTGAGAAGTGCGAAGTTAGGGTGCACAACTATTAGGTCCTCTCGCTTAACTCTTTTCAAAAAAGAGATGATTTTATGAAAAAAAGACCAACATTACATGAACAAATTAAAAATTCAAATTAAATAGACACCTTGAGAACCTACCAGTCATATGACTAAATCCTTTATCCATAATAACATTATAAAAGATTTCAAATCCTTATATTAAAAAAAGGCTCCAAATTATATTTAAACAAATTAAGAGGGACAAGGGAGTGCGATTTGATACTTTGGTTCTTCCCATGTATTGGCTTGGGAAGTTCAGATCATCCATCTTATTTCAGATGAACATGTATGTCACTTCATTGTCGGCTATGACGAGACCACCCACCATTGATGATGTAATACTGACTGTGTGGCAGCCAAGAGAACAGAACTATACCAGTGTACGTGTCAAAAAGAAATTAGCTGCGATATTGGTTTTAGCTGGCCCATTTGACGTGGGAGAAAGTGCATTCAATGGATATTAGATCTGATTCAGAGTTTATTTAGTTTATTTGGAGATTTGACTGCAACTATGAATTGTTTAGAGTTCCCTGTGGAGAGGTAGTGGGCGGCTGAAGCTGCGCCAGTCTTCAACGATCTGTCGGTTGATTATAATCTGTAAATACACAGTTTTTTTTTCCTTCAATGCTGTTGGAAGTCAATGATAATGCATGTATCGCTTGGGATTCTATTATAATGTTTTTCTCTCATTATGGGAGTTGGGAGGAACCTTCCTAGGGAGGCTTTTCTATCTTAGGCATGTCTTGTTGGTTCTCTTATTTGCTTCCCTTTCGATTCTTCGACCGATATAGAGTCGTTATTCTTTATTATTTAGCATTTGTTATTTATATTTTGATTGGTTGAAAAACAGGTCTTATTGTTTATTGGCACACAATCTAAGATATAGATGGTATAGTCATTGTGTATTTAAAAAATTTCCTGTTTTTGAATGGTGGGTGGAAGGAGAGGTGAAGATGAATTGTGGCTCGGTAAAATGATTGATGGAGGTTGGTTGTATCTGTTATATAGGTTTGTATTACGACGTTATTTAAAATAAATAAATTATATGATTAAAAAAAATGTGTAAAAGGAAGTATATAGTTTAAAGATAATAATATACTAATACTTGCATCTAAACGAGGTTTGAGGATTACGTTCTTAGAAAATTATTTGTATGTTAATATGTTAGAGAGTATGTGTTTGTACAAGGATGTGGTTGGATTAAACAATTAGTAATAAGTGTTAAAAAGAAAGTTGCCATCAAATTGACAAAAGAACACTACAAATAGAAATAGAATGTTCCCATCTAGTTGTCAAATCAATATTTATCTGGATTTTATGCGATAAGTGAGATTTTGGAGGTTTTTACCTAATATTTTGGAGGCTTTTACTATTAAATGACAACTGGTTTATGATTAAAGAACAAAAACTTGTTTTCTGATGACTCAATAGTGGTTTGAGACTTGTTTCAAGCTCAAATCTCACACTATATGTAGTCTATCAACTAATTATATAGTGTATTGTGTTGTTATTATTATTTTATTGGTTTGTGGTGAAAGTATAGTTGATTTGTGAATTTATGTGATACTTATGTTGATTAATATTGTTGTGTAGACAATGTCTAAAGTTGGGTACTTTTGTTAATAAATTAATTATATGATAGTTCTATTGATGCTAGATAATTTTACACTTATAAATTTGGCAACGGTGTATACAATAGACAACATCAAACACTTCCAACAAAAAATTAATCATGTGAGAGATTGTAGCACTCAAATATTGATGCTAAATATATTGCTTTTTCATAAGAAATATTTGACTTTACTCAAATATTTTTCTCAATTTTTTTGAAATTATAGCTAATTTGATGAACAAACATTCGATCTATAGGTGAAGAAAGAGGAGGCATTCACCCACATATATTTATAGTGTAGGATTAACTTGATCCTCTATCTTGGATCTCCATGAAGAGTGACTCAACCATGACCATTTAGATGTTGACATACTAAGTTTGCACTCCTTTTTGAGGCTAATATCTAGTTGAATCTTACAAAGAATTTGGCTACATATGGATGACCTTGTTAGGAATATAACTGATCTTACAATTAGATGTTGACATTCTAAGTTTGCACTCCTTTTTGAGGCTAATATCTAGTTGAATCTTACAAAGAAGTTGGATACATATGGATGACCTTGATAGGAATATAACTGATCTTACAACTTGTGATCCACATCTCCAATCTTAAAGGAAGTCACAAGCTTTAGGAGTGGAAATTTTGATTAATAGGTGAGGAGGCACAAGAGCCCAGACAAGGACATAAAAAAAACTAGGAAATGGATATACTATAAGAGTTCCTTTTCTAAGTAAAGGAGGTGAAGTCCCATGGATATTTGAACTCTCAAATATGATTTTTAAAGAGATATTTCATTCCTATCTATTTAGACATAATTAGATGAATCTCATCCGTTTGAACACTATATTATAGAGGTGGAAAAGCTTAGTCCATATCTTAATGATTGATCATGCACCATTTTAAAAATGGAGATACATTTTTTTATTCCTTCCAAAATCCACTAAATTAAATGGAGGTTAGAGGCTAGAAATATTTGGCCATAAGAATCTTGTTCTTCCTAATTGATCTAAGCCTAATAGCCTTTCATGCTCGCAATATGGATTATATGTTAGATTGGTGATTTTGATGGGGCCATTGCATGAAGTGTTTGGACAATCCACTTTATTATTAAATTTATGCCTTGTTTGTAAGGGTCTAGGATCTAGGACCATACTTGTCTTTAGATTGTATTTAGTGGAGCTAAGAGGAAATTGACCATCCTCTAAACTTACCGTATTTAGCCAATAAAAAATCTTTAATGACTTGAGTGAGTTGTTTATGACATACCTTAGAAGGAAGCCAATATGAGAAGATGTAGACATGATTGGACAATAGGATTTTGTTAACAACTTGAATAGGCCTAGGGAGTTAAAAAAAGAAGAAGAATATTTTCTTTTACCTTGTTTAAATACCAATTCCACACGTTTGAGAGGGATACCCTAATACAATAAGATATACTCAGATATTTATGTGATTCTAATGACATAATTTTTTTTGTAGCAACTTAATTTACAAGTTTAATATTTAAACATTAGCTTTAAGGTTTAAGGTCCACCTTATACAAAATAGACAAAAAAGTACTCTGTTCACAAATCATATCATAAAATAATTAATCATATAATGAAATTTAAATCTCAACAACACATTTAGATCTTAAAAATACATGAACACTGTCAACAATTCACTACATGCAATTCACCTTTGTAAAAGAATAATTTCCACCCCATTAATAATAGAGATGACTGATATTGTTGTATAATTGATTTACTAGAATAAAATAAAATATACTAAAAAATGTTTTCATTTTTATTATCATAAATCAAATTATCCACGGCGATGAATTGCTGGCGGTGAGATGAATTTTCCATGAGATGAATTTATCATGACGATGAATTTTCCGACGATGAGTTTTCCTAAAGCCATAAATACTAATTAAAATTAAATTATTTTTAACATTTAAATCCAAACAGTACATTACAATCTCAACAATACTGAAACTATTTTTTTTAAATTTTTAAAACAATTTACACAAATGTAACTCATATAATCTCACTTTAATAATATAGACCCTAAAATACTATACCGATTTGAAAATCATTCTACTTGCCAAATAAGAATAAGAATATAAATGTTATAAAGTTAACCTCATAGTTACTGGTCCTCTCTCTTGCCAGGGTCCTGCAAGGGGAGCTTCCATTATGAAGATATAAACCATGTTTAAATAATGCACATTAAAATGACAGGGAATCTATTTGCTCCAGGTGTTGCTGAAGACTTCAGACATGTGCCCCAACAGCCATACAACCTTCTGTATTTTACATGAATTCTCTATGCAAAGAAATAATAAATAAAGCTTCCTGGATGCAAAAGAACTAATGCAGTGAATGGATGCAGAGAAAGGCATTTTTCTATACATCATTTATTGGCACTGCTGGAAAAAGATTGTGGGAAAAGTATACAGATTCTATACTATAAGTTAATGTACACGTTTCCCGTGAGGAATGAAAATGATAAATGATCTGAAAAGTTCGATATGGTGTCTGCGACAAGTATTTTCTGGTCTACTGCAGGATGTCTCGGTGTCTGCAGCAGCCCACGATCATATTCTTTTATAATGATGAAGATATTTTGTCTTGTGTAGATAAGATTCTGTGCTATAAATTGAAACGTCGATGCCTTCGTCTAAAAGCAGATTCCAGCTCCTGAGATGTTCTAATTTTCCAAGGCTTCCATAGATATTGTTTGATATCTGGTTATTGGTATTGCCGAGGCCAACAAGATAAGGAGACAAGGCTTCATCATGGAATGGCATGCAGCGAGTGCTATCAATGCCTATCTGGACACAGTAAAGCTGGTGAGCAATTTTGTTTTCTCTCTCTCTCCTACAGATAATATGAACTTAAACATAACTATTGAATAGGTTGGAGGTAATATTATCAGTGTATAAGATTACGAAGTTTTGTAATTTTTCAGTCAAAGTTTCATTATTAATGGTGGAGACAGATCTATTTCAGAAACTAGGAGTAAGAGTTGTAAATTGAGTTTTAAAGAGTTGATTGGTACACCAGGTTTTATTCTTAACATGTCCACTTATTATACTCAATCTCCCCAAAGGGTGGTGGATGCCCTTTTTTCTGTGTTGGTATTGTGAGGTATGTGAGCAGAGAATCTTCAAAGGTGTTCGGTTTGAGGGTTTGTTATGTATAGAAGTTTGGAAGCTGTTTGGTTTGGGGGTCTAGATTTGGAGGTCTATTACATATAGAATCTTGGAAAGTGTTTGGTTTGAAGGTTGTTAGAGATGTTGGAAGGTGTTTAATTTAATCAATCTTTTTTTCAATGAGTAGTTCACATGAAATCATCTTTCATGTACATAAATAATTCACTTAAAACTTATTTTATATAAATGATGTTTATATGAAAAAAGTTCAAGATTTTTCTAAAAATCACCTATATATATTTAATAATTATGATCAAATATTATTAATTATTAAATATTTTATAGTAAAAATTATTTTATGATTAGAAAAGAAAGATGACATTATTGTCACCCATTTAAAATCTCTTTGAAAAATAAAAACCTGATAGAAGATGAATTAACTCTTAACAGGATATAAACTTCTTTTTAGTGCGTGTAATTTTTATTGTTTAATTATTTTTATATCTTGATTAAATTTTAAATTTGTGCTATATAACACTGTTGTTGTTGTTTTGGGTCTTATTTATTTTGACTGTTTCCTTTCGAAAGCCACTTAATACTAAGCCAAATTAATTTTGACTATACATTTTTTTTATTAAGATACATCTCTAATTAACTGAAAAAACTTTAAAATCAGATGATAATCTACTAGATTTTTGACTTGTAGTGCAATCAAGGGAAATCCATGGACTTCAACAGTACAGAGCCACAGAGCACCGAGTTGATATCAGCTTTGGCAGCAGGCACGAATGCACAGCTTATTGTACAAGTATGGTGGGGCACAAGTGCAGCAGCTTCGACCATTGCGCTTGCAGTTGCAGCTCGGCAGACTGGCGGCCGCCTCGTTTGCATTCTGCCAGAAGCCAAAGCCCTAACAGAGGCCCACAAGACTCTAAACGAAGTGGGTTTCCATGACACTACCGAATTTGTTATTGGAGATGCTACCGAGTTGCTATCTAAGTATAAAAATGTAGATTTTTCTCTGGTCGACTGCACGAGCGAGGACTGTGCAGACCTGTTTAAGCACTTGAACTTAAATCCCTCTCGCTCTGTGTTGATTGAAAACAATATATTTGATAGAAAAGCCACACCTGCCTTTCCCAAGAGCATTAAGAAGAAGCTGGGCGCTAAATCTACCATTCTTCCCATCGGCAAAGGCATGGAGGTCACTAGAATTGGGAACAAAATTCATGATTTCCCCTTTGAAAGGGAACTGAATGACATGGCTAGAGCCGCAAGCCCTGAGATAAAATCATGTAATAAAAGCAAATGGATAGTGCAGGTGGACGAACAAACAGGCGAAGAACATGTATTCCGAGTGATGAAACACAGATGTAATTCCGAGTGATGAAACACAGATGTAACCCGGTAAAAAATTTGTAGAACAGGATCAGATTTAAACAGCATATTCTAAGTTTTGATTTGTAGTGGTTCGCATTAATATCATATCAATTAAATGTAAGGAATGATCACTTGATTATAGACTTAGAAACATGGTCTAAAACTGAACATTATATAGTTTGTACATGGTGCAGGACTATTCATATCATAGGACGTAGAAGACATGTTATCAACTAAATCTTATGTTTTGTGCAAACTAAACTCATTTGATTGGAAGAATATATTTGAATAATCTACTTGACATCAAGAGCATAGATATCATTGCATTAACCTTTTTTTTTATATTGATATCAAAAAAGAAATCTGTAGAATGTGATCAGGTTTAAACATTACACTTAAGTTTTGATTTGTTTAGGTGGTTCATTTAAAATCATAGTAATATGATTTCAACTAGACATACAGGGTCACCACTCGATTGCATATCTAAAAAGATGATCTTAAAACTTCAGAATATTATATAATTTGTACATAATGCAGGACAATCCATATCATAGAACGTAAAAGACATGTTTACATGTGTATTTTCTTCTTGTTGTGCTTCAATGTTTAAAGTAATAATATCTACTAAATTGTATGTCTTTACAAACAACACTCATTTGGTTGGAAGAATATATTTGAATAATCTACTTGGCATCACGAGCATAAATTTGGTTGGAAGAATACATTTGAATAATCTACTTTACATCAAGAGCATAAATATCATTTAAAAAAAAAAAATATTGATACAAAAAAAGATCTGGATTTTCTAATTTGTTTAAATCTTTTCTAACAAGCACCCACACTGAGAAACAAAAAACTTTTGTTTGGTGCGAATGTTATGTGTTATGCCTTTTCATATTTCATAGAGGTTATTCTTAAATATCATTCAATTTAATAGTCAAAGTAAATTTAGAAAAGAAAGTAAGATAATTATTTATTATTATTTAGAAGAATGAGATGTGAAATTGATATTGACTTTTTGTTAGTTGAAGAATGTGATATTCAAGTAGAGTGATACACAAACACTTTTTTTTTATTATTTAAATAATTTTATTTACTTTTTTCATGATGCTTTTTGGTGAAATGTAAGTTGTTTATTATTAAAATAATAGAAATAAATATATTGATTGGGTGTATGGAAAAGGCTTATAAAAGTCAATATTCTCAATTCATCAATTAAAGACAAAGTGCTTTGAATTGGTTTCTTAAATATTTATGTACATTAAAGTCATTTTTTTCTTTCTTTGGTGTGTCTAATTTTAATGGTGAAAATAGTATATCCATATCATTTTCTCTATGTTTTGGGTTTATGGTGA
Source organism: Sequoia sempervirens (assembly GCA_007258455.2). Lineage (NCBI taxonomy): Eukaryota > Viridiplantae > Streptophyta > Pinopsida > Cupressales > Cupressaceae > Sequoia > Sequoia sempervirens. The sequence goes on along the minus strand of VDFB02099065.1, from coordinate 38,649 downwards.
TTAGGTTTTCTTTTATGTATTTACTAGTGTGTAAGATGGTATATTTTGTGTAGAAGTTGACAAATAACTTTATCATAGCATGTCTACATCATCACTCATTCTTAAAATATGGATTTGATTGCCTCATTTAGCTATCCACCACCTTGGTTTAGATCCATGAGCGTAGAATTGATCTAGATCATTTCTATGATCGCATATTTGAACCTCAAAATTTTATTATTAAATTTAGTAATTTGGGTCCATCTTTTCATCCCTTGTTAGTTGTTATAAGCCAACCAAAGAATAATTTAATTCAAATTACATAGTAAGGTAGTCTATCTAAAGACTAATATCAATTCTAAAAAATCATCTAGGATTGAGAGAATAATCTATTGAACACATTTAGAATTTAATTGTAAAAGAGTAAAAATGATTACATTAACATTGTATCATCATCTTGGAAGCATATTTCACTCTTGTTTGTTTTTATTGGCATTGGTTCATTAACATCAAATCCATCCATTCAAGAGTTTTATTGAGGAGAACATGACCCTAAAAATTCAACACATTCTTGAATGGTGTTTACTTATTCAATTTATTATAAAAAAAAAGAGATGAACAATTTTTAGCTAGCACAATTTTGTTAGATCAAATATGTGAATTATAGATTCAGTGAACCTAAAAAATTCATAATTAATATTTTAGGTCAATAATAGTTGTTTGATAAGTTCTAAAATTATATAATCATGGCAAGTGGAACTATGACACTTGCATGTTTATATATTAATGAAATCTAGAGCTAAGTACCCACAATTTTTTAAAAAATTTCTACATATATTCACATATTTATTACATTTAATATTAGTCTTAGCTATTTAGTTTTGATCAACAATTTTTTTTTTTTCTAATTTATTTATTTATTTATTTTTTATCCTGGCCCAATCTATGTGAGGCCACAAATAAGAGATCTCATCTCCAGCATGGACATATTATATTAATGCAAAATAGTCCAATCTTGCAAGCTCAATAGCCTAGTAAGGGCACAAAGCCTACAAGCACAATGGTCTAGTGAGGGTTTAGAGTATGAAGTCATTGGCATGAATACATATAGCTTCAATGTGAAGGTTTAAACCTGCGAGCACAATGGATCAACAAGAGAACAATGCCCACAATCACGATGGATCAACAAGAGAACAATGCCCACAATCACAATGATCCAATGAGTGTTTAAATCTTGGTGACTACAATGACAATGCCATGATTTAACCATCAGACTATGCCATGAATGACACTTTTATAATTACTTTAACTATTTAATTAGCATAATTTATTTATGTGAGTGATTTTCCCTTACAAAAATAAATTTTATTTGAAAAACCAAAAATCAAATCATCATCCCCCTTAAATTGGTGGAATTCATGGCCATGAAGGTGATTAAATGTGATTTCTTAAGTGTATTTCAATGGTTTTGCACCATATTTAATTATTATTAATGATGTGGATTTTATAGATTTTGCTCATATTTGGGGTTCCCCCTTTGTCATTAATGCTTATTACTTCCCAAGTTCTAGACCAAGTTAGAAGTGCATCTTATTTATTTATTTTTGTGGCTTGCCTAGTATTGTATATATATGAGTTAGAGCCATTAAACTATAGATGTTTTTTATGTGACATTGAGTTTTGTGGGTTTTATCTATGCCAAAATTTAGGTGATGTTTTTTATGTGACATTGAGTTTTGTGGGTTTTATCTATGCCAAAATTTAGGTGATTGCATGATATCACTTTTTTTCTTGTGAATGAATTTAATTTTGAATGAGGTTTCATGATTACTAAAAATATGTCTGGATTGACTATTATGTGATGAATAATGTGGGTGGGAATTTCTAATTTTGATATTATTGATTCTCATGGCATGATATTATTTAATGAATGTGTTGTGGCTAAATAAATAACTTAGTTTGATGTATGATTATCTAATTTAGCTTTTTCTTGGAGGTGCATCTAGTGTCATTCATGGATGAATGTGGTAATCTCAAAATTATGTTGACATAGAAAATCAAGTGCATTTAGTTATAAAACCCATGTAATTTAGTTGTTATACGTTCATATGACATTTTATGTACAACATTTATTAGGTCATACCATCATGAAGATTCAAAGAAAGTGTCATAATTCTTGACAAAAAATTGGGGCATGACATGTCTTATGAGATATTCTAATTACATCAATTCATTTAGTCTTATCAAAGAGTTTGAAGCTTTTTGTGGAATTGAACATTTGTTTGTTTGATGTTGGAAGGGGTGTCTATGAGAGAGACATGAAGATGTTTTTTAGGTCATATGTTATGAAATAAATCAATCTTGTCCATTTTCTTGGACCACAACATCATATAGAGAATTAGTGTTGAATTTTAGAACTTTATCTTTAGAGATAGTTGTAGGGATTTGATAATGTTGAGGAATAGTATGTCTAATGAGACATTGTGTTGGGCTTCAACACTTGTGACTTCCATCACTTTGTGAATTTATGAGTAGGCTGTTACAAGGCGTGTGCCCTTGGTCTCCTTGTGTTGTGCAGTGCAACCCTCGGGTTTGTGACATGGCTTAATTGCATCCTATGGATTAATTAACTCTAGCGGTTATATTGCGCATTAACAGGTCGATCTTTTGGTGCAACGACAATCCTCTGTGTAACAATTGGTATCAGATCCTGGGTCATGGGTTTGAAACTCTTGCTTGCATTGGGGGGATTGTTGCAAGGTGTGCACCCTTGGCCTCCTTGTGCTATGCAACACAACACTCGGGTTCATGAAATGGATTAATCACCTCCCGTGGATTCATTAACTTTGGCGGTTGTATCAGGCATTAATAGGTTGATCTTTTGGTGCAACGACAACCATTTGTACAACATAGGCTCAATATTATGTCATCTAATTATAACCAAATATTACAAATATTAGTCAAGTAATAACTCTTCCTATAATTCTCTCCCAAATTCTACATTGGAAATTTATTAAAATTTGGATAAGTACCATTTTAGAGTTCTGATAGTGAAATTTTGGAAAAAAATTACATATAGCTTGTGGGTTTGGATGTACACCCAATATTTGTACTAGGAACAATATTTATTGATGTGACAATCGAGGAACTCACTCAATTGAATGTAACATAAGTTATGCAATATACCATGTTGATATGTGTGACTTGAAGTGTTAGTGACTCTAATTCACATAGCTTCTCTATGGGGTCTTTGTTACCAAGTGTGGAGTGGTTGAACTTCTTGAGTTTACTATGATTTTAAATTTTTTATATTGAATGCCATATATGTTACAAAAAGTATTGGTTCCTAAGTTTGACCTTTTATGTTTTGGTTAATTGATTGATACAAAATTCAATATGTTTTTTAATAAAAGGGTAGGTTTTGTATGGGTATAGATGGAGGGTGTGGCTGTAGAGGATTTTGGGATGTGACATGTTTGATTATGATGAGAGTATTTTAGACAAATTTAGTGCTAGGAAGAATAGTAGGGATGCTATCTAGTTTGATCTGAATTTGTCATATGATTTAGAAAAATGAGGTAATAATGATGGGATTATCTTATCTAGGAGGTCCTTAAAGGATAAAATTAAAAATTGATTAATTTAGGATGATATAGAAATTTTAGGATAGGCAAGTACTTATTGAATGATAGTTTAGAAATTTTGTTTAAAGAATTAAATATATATATCACATGAAAAGAACATGGAATAGGAAAACAAGTTGAATGTGAAGTAGAGCTTACATTGGGCTCAAAATTTAAATATATAAATCTAAAGCTATAATCCTTGATACAAGATCAACTAAAAACTAATACAAAGTAAGGTAACCTAATAAAAAGAGAAGAATGTAAGAGGTTATGTACTTTTCCTTTGTTACATTGAAATCTATATAAATTGTTTCTTATCGTAATTTTCCTTACACTTCCTATAAAAATTATAAAACAAAGAGAGAGGGATGATATCTATGTTGATCCATACGTAGATGTTTAAGTAGATTGAGATCTTACGAGACCTTGCTAGAACAATACAAATTCCTTAGATGTTACAAGGCATTCCAAATAAGAGGGGAATTAATTAAATTTTAAGCATAGAATTATTTTCTTAAATTTTTTTTACCAAGAGTGTTTGATCAATAAATCTAATTTTAAAGTATGAGTTCACAATAATATAAATGATTGGTTTATATATGTTAGTAACATTATGGTTATATTAATCCGCTAAATATTGTGTGAAGTTAAGGATAATAAAGTTGGCTAGGTTTGATATGTGGAAAATTAATAAAATAATATAAAAGAAGGTGTGGGAAATGATTTAGAAGGGGTTAAAATATTGTTTTGATATATTCTAAAAATGATGCAATAAATAATGCATCATGCACTAAGGACCAAGAGGGTGTTTGGTGGCTAGTATGTGCCTTGCAAATAAAACACAGGGTTGGCCTAAAGAATCATAAGAATGTTAAGGATAACGATCTTCTAAATTATGTAATAAAGTTATCCACCATTGACATCTCCCTTTAATGTAACTTTTAAATAGTTTTTATGTAAGGAGTTATTATTTATTTATGCATATCTATAAGGAGGTCTATGTAGCACAACCTAATAAGTTAGATATAGAAGAAAATAAAAATTACATCTTAATAGAAAAAGAGTCCTTGTATGTATTAAATCTTACACCTTATATTTGAATTTAATGTTTTATTTACATCTATACTCGATATCAACTTTTTAAAATAATTTTTTTGATCCCAATTTATTTAAAAGTAATCTCTTGTCATGGTTCTCTAAGTAAATGATCTCATGTATATAAATAATGGCTCAAATATGACACGTGATTTTGACTCTAACACATCTTGGAAATACACATTATTGTTTGTTTTTTTATTTAGCACTTAAAGGATGATATATTTATTTCACAAGGAAATTATACTTTAGATTTAATCTACGATGTCACATGAAGAGTTTCAAATCAATTGCAAATTCAATTGATGTTGGACTAAAGCTATATAAGTTTGATGATTTTGATTAAATTAAAATTTATATTTTTATTTATACTTGAGTTATATACATTTGACCATCACTCACCTACCTATTAATTTTATATTTCATTAGGAGCTTAGTATTAAATATTATGGTAAAACCTAACTAGACAAATTTAAGTGCACTATAAAGGGTTCTAAGATATATTGGAGGCACTATGTGATATAGGATCATATTTAGACCTTCTAAGAATTATATATTTATTTTATTTAAAGATATTGATTGGGATGATTCAATGGATGACATGAATTTCAACCTTAGAATATACTTAATTTTAGTTTAGTATTGTTTTAATGTATAAAAAGTTCTTCCCTATTTTTGTAATAGATGCTAGGTCCAACAAAAGAACTTCATGTGATCATAAGCCATTATGATGATGCATGACACCTAAGTCTCATAGAAATGGTAGAATGAACCTATGAATGCATTATATATCACATCAAAAACACTATTTCTAATGACTAGAACTTAGCACATTTCACAATAAAACTTAGGATATAGAGATTTATTTCCTACTTATTTAAGAGTTGGTCTAATAAGGTTAGATTGAGCTTTGTATGTTGTAGCAAAAAATATCAATTAGAATAAAAATTCGATTTTGTTTTACCTTAGCTTATGGTTGACTTAAGAGTATGAACACACCTTGCTTCAACCATCATTTCTAATGATTTAATATATATCTTACCAAGTTTATAAGAAAAAGTAAATATTCTTCTAAATTAAATATAAAATTGATATAATGAAAATTTAATTCCTATATTTTATTAAGTTAAAACAATATATTTCCACTTGTTATTAATTGATTAAAAATGACATTTAAAATAAATAAAAAAGAAGAAATAAAAGAATAGAATTGTAAAAAAAAGCCTTTAAAACTTATATATATATATTGCATTAGTGTAATTTCTTATTAGTAAATTTTAAAATAAAATCTAAAAATAAAAGAAATAATTTAATATTGTGAGAGGTAATATCCATTTAGAGATGTAACATTTATTCGTGACAATATATAAGAGATATAATGATTAATTATTTGTATTTTGCCTAATTAAATTAAATTGATTTTTCATATTTAATAAAAATAATTATTTTATTATTTTATTTTAAATATTATTGAATAAAAAATTATTTATATTTTTTTAATAAAAATAAAATTCCTGAAAAATATAATATTTAAATAATGAGTGTGATATTTTCATAGAATCCTTAAGAACATATAAATCTAATAATGAGCAGATTATATAGACTTGCGACCCATTAAAAAAAGTCATTTACACAAAATATACACTATAATACATATTATTTACTCAGAAACATTAGGTAGAAGAGATCACAAATGCAAGAGCAGAAACGAGACTTTACATGTCCATACATGGAATACACGGTGCTGGACTAAGGCACCTATGACATCACTGTCAGAATTTACAGGTTTAATGCTCTAACTTACAAAAATGAAAAACTCAAGTGTGGGCTTTCTATGCTTATCGCAGTATACATTCATCTACAGACTGGCTGACTTACTGGGGGGCTTAGATCTGCGAGTGAATATTCTAAATACATGTTCTTCACCTGTGCGTTCGTCTACCTGCACTATCCATTTGCTTCTCTTGTCACTACGAGCGCCTTTTGCATTACAAGCACAAGATTTTGTCTCACCATCCTCACTTCCAACAGTGTCTCCGAATGAAGTCTCGGAGGATTCATGAATATTATTACCAATTTTGGTGACCTGTATGCCCTTACCGATTGGAAGTGTAGTAGATTTAACATCCACCTTCTTCTCTAAGCTTTTCTCCCACGGAGCCGTGAGTTTTCCATCAAAAAGATTGTTGGTAACGACCACCGCCCTCGTGGGATTCACATTCAAGAGCTTCAAAAGACCTGGATAGTCTTCAATCTTGCAGTCAATCAGAGAAAAGTCTACATTTGCGTACTTGGGAAGAAATTCTTTGGCATCTCCTATCACAAATTCAGTTGTATTCTCCAAGCCCGGTTCCTTAACGGCCTTGTAGATCTCCATTTGGGTTTCGGCCTCTGCAACAATGCAGATAAAACGCCCCCCAGTTTGCCGTGCAGCCGCTGCAAGCCCAACGGTGGACGGTGATGCAGCAGAACAGACTTCCACGATTAGCTGTGCGTTCATGCCCGCCGCCATTGCTGATATAAATTCAGTGATCTGGGGCTCCATCTTCTTTAAGCATGTGGATTTCATCTGTTTGCACTGCAAATCAGAATTAGATCTAGGTTAGTGTTGCTGAGCCCACAAAATCATATAATATTGCAGTACAAAATAGTTGTAAGAAATAAAAGAAAGATAAAATGAAATAAGAGAATAATATTTGAAACAAGACATGAATTTTATGATTACAGTACAAATTAGTTGTCAAGAAATAAAATAGAAGATAAAATGGAATAACAGACTAACATTTAACAAGATGAATTTTAGGTGGTAAGATCTTTGATAATATGTAAAAAAATATGTTTGCGCAACAAACTAAAGAAATAGAATCTTCACGCAATGGCTATTATAGAGATCTGTTAGAGATAATGTTTTAACTGCGTCAGGAGAATTAGTTCAATTGACTAAAGCATTTTGTAGCAGGCAAAAGATCATGAGAACATCTTGTCCAGCCTGTGAAATTTTTTTATTAGATGCACTGCAGTTTATAGAAAGACTACCTGATTTCTGAAATCTTAAAAAAAATGTTTGAACTAAGATTACTTACCAGCTTTACAGAATCCAGATAGGCATTGACTGCATTCTCTCGATGCCAAACCATGATGAATCCGTTCTCTTGGATCTAACGTATGTATCAACAGAAACCTTAGAAAGCTAAATAAAATCTACGAGAACCCAATTCACGTTCAATGTTGTAGAATAGAAGTACAACTATATATTTTTTCTTCTAGATTACGTTTGTGGTTCTTTGTGCACTGATTCTGGATCTACAAAACACGGATCTTGCCCAAACAGAAAATGTAACGTGGCAGAGCCTTCCCCCGATCGATGCTACACCACAAACAGATTTCACCTTGGATTATAAATTGTAATGGTGTGATATACACGCTACACGTGTGGTCTATTAAGCATGGAGATTCAGCCAAGTGCTACCCTATAAACATGCAAGATTTGACCTTTCCAATAATACAAGTGAGGAAGCTGTTTGATTGCATTCTGACGTTAAATTCAAATATCTCCTGGTTAACTTTCTTCTCTAAATGTTACACGCGGCCCTCGAACCAGGGCGGTTGCTTTGTGGAGAGAAGATAATGGCCGGCCATAAAGGTCATTTCCAATAGTTATGTTCTGACACGTAGCAAAGATCTGATACTAGTTTTGGTTTGTCGGCTTTTTATCCGTGAGAAGCACGTCACAGCGCACTGGATTTTTGTCTGGCTCAAATTTAGTTAAAGTGCCGTGGAGTTGGGTGCATTTTTCTATTTTAGCTCCATTCTTTATTTTAAGAATTGCCTCAAATGGTTGAGACAACTCTTGAGTTAGGCTAGTGGACTTGCCGTCCAAGGTCTCGGGAAGGCATTCCAAGTGGGGGAGTGAATCTACACCACACATTTCAGTTGTCTGAATCATACGAAATCTCAACCCATACGAAATCTCAACATGGAACGTGGGGTTTGTCGACACCGCCCCCCCTGCAAAAGATATTTTCCCAAGTGATAACCGGTGGTGGGGTTCTGGTGTGCGCCCCATTGGGCTGCGTTATTCTAACAAGTGTGCTTATGGGCGGTTGGATTTCTGGAATGCTTTGCCTTGGTTGCGCTTCCATCCCCCAAGTG
>VDFB02099065.1:0-29697 GCA_007258455.2 Sequoia sempervirens | reverse complement strand
ACCTTGTTAAAAAATGGCGATCTCCAAAATTCTGGAAATGTTATGAGACCTCTATAAACAGCCTCAAAACACCTCCAATCACCACCAAAACGAAGCCAAGAATCATACACACCCCAAACACCAAAACCCACATCAAAATACCAAAAAGATCTTCATTATTCATACCCAAAATGAAAAAAATACATCAACTTTGTAAGCACAACGGTGGTCATTGAAGTAGAACCACTCCAACCAGATAGGGTGGATCTCTCACTACCCAAACCAACACTAGAAATGAGGGTTTTCGTCTTCAATTAGCTACAATCGAAATCTGGAATCATTCCAACAGAGTCTCCTTAAGTTGCCAAAATATCCATGTCACCTAATGAGAGCTCCAAATGAATAAATAGAGAAAGGGGGAGAAATTAGAGCAACATCATTTTGGATTCACTTTTCCCTCCAAAACCCCACACCCCTTTCATGAGCCTTTTTTATTTTATTTAATTCAAAATACCTTCCTTGGGCGTCTATGCGCATAAGGAAACTATTTCGCTTTTGTTGCCTTCTAAAACGACGTTAAGTCATTAGATTATACTCCAAGGTACTTTTTGTATGACTCTCTGACCCCTCCACTTAAGTTAAAGAAACTTTATTAAAATAACCTAGGTGAGACTTTAACTTAAGTGAGAAATGCAAATAATAATTAAATCAAACCTTAGCCATGCCAATGCCCAAACTGGAAATAGACATTGCTGAAGTAGTCTTGGCTAGGACTAGCTATCGAAAATAGACTTTCTATTTATAGAAACTGCAAAAAATAGTAAATATTCCAAAATCACCAAATTGACACAAAACATTAGAGTTCACCTGACAATAGCCACACACTACCCAAATAGGAAACCCTGCACTGCACTGTTGACAGGATCAATTACTAAATATAGTACTTACTAAAATTAGTAAGTCAAACCTCCAACTAGCCAAAAAAGAGGACACCAAAAAAAGGGGACATTACAACATGTTTGCCGGTGCGCCAAAAGATCGACCTATTAATGCCCAATACAAACACTAGAGGTAAACGAATCCACGAGAGGCCGTTAGTCCATGTCTTGAATCCGAAGGGAGGCATTGGCGATTAGTCCAACACCCACATTTCCCTCATGTTTCCTGTTTCTTGTTTTTGGTAACTAAAGTCTGAGCTATACTAAATTACTAATATTTATAACCTCTTAAAGGGCATTGCTTTTTAAGATTTCAAACAGGAAAAAAGGTGGAAAAGGAGTGGGAGAAACTTGAGATAGGAGATTCAAATGATACTTAGACCCCAAATTTGCTGGCCCATGTGGCAGAGTTGTAAACCTAGTTGAAGTGATCTATATGCTTTGAATTAGTTACAATTGAAATACATAGGTTGTTTCACAGTACCAAAATGCCATGTGGAAGAGAACTAAAAGGAAATTTGTAGCAGAAAAAACAAATTATTCATGCCTTCAAACTTTCTTGTGGCCTTTGATGTCAAACTAGACTATAAAATCATTTGGATGAGTTAATTGGTATCATGAAAGATTGAATTAAAATGCTTTTGCAATTTTGATTATAATGCCATGTTAGAAAGACTTTGCATGGACAAATTGCACATTAGTCTTTGGTAAATCTAAGGTCAAATGCAACTAGTGTTTGAATGATATCAACGATGGCATTTATCGCTTCAAATGACATTTGGTGAAGGAATGGGATATGAAACCATTGTTTGCACAAAATTCCTTGCAGATGTCACATATTAGGCAAAACAAGTTCTTTAGGTGGTTTTTTATTGTAAAGGAAAAAAGGCAAGAATTGGGACAGAAGTAGCTTCTAATTATATGTAATGACTGCCCCTGTTTTTTTTTGTTTTCTGATTTGCTGATTGAGTTTTGTTTGATGATGTTTGCTTATGTTTCAAATGCCATTCATTGTTTCAAGTTTGCATAAACATAGATAACATAAAGTACAGAAAATAAAGAGAACTTGCTTGCATTAAGATGAAAACTCAAAATATATTTCTTTAATATCATAACAGAAATTCAGACTTCTCGCACATGAAATCAGACATCAGAAATGTTCATATCAGACCTGGTAAAAGGCTCAAACAGCAACAATGAAACTTCCAATCTTGCAACGAATAATACCCTGGTGTTTGACAATGAACCTCTTGCTATTCCAATGCCAATGACCGCTGTTATCAGATTCCAATGAAGGTGAATATCGGCCTATACATCAGTAGGCTTGCAATTGTGACAACACCCACAAGAGGGCGCCACCTGAGGAGGGCGACCTGTTCTAATAAATCAGTCTTTATTCAATAAATTCATGTGGATACATAATCTAGGGCGCCTTGATGAGGAGCTTCTTTTGAGCCAATACCCAGAATGCAAACCATAACCAATATGGAGTTATGATCAAACTACCAACTTCTGTCCTGGAAATGTAATGTTCAGAAAATCACTGTTAACAGCTTCAGACCTTCAAAACCTCCTTGAAAATCAACACCATAACCAGTCCCAACAAACCCAAGTTCAATCACACCAAACCCAATAAGCAACACCTCAAAAATATTCAAAAATCTTCATCTTTCAATACCAAAATATTGAAAACCTGAATATTTATTAAGCAGCAAAGTGACCCCTGAGTGGAATCACACCCAACTGACTAGGGTGGATCTCTCACCATCGAAACTAGCTCCTGAATGAAGAGGTTTTTCGTCCTCATTCCTCAACACCAAATTGTAGACCTCTGGAGAAAATCCAGCAGCATCTTGTTATGCAACCAACGTCAACATGTACAAATGAGATTTAAAATGAGATTATAAAGAGTCAATGAGAAATTAGGGTAACTCAAGTTTGAAAATGCTTTTCCCTCCAAAAGCAACCCCCTTCTCCATATGCTTTTTTTAATAATTTGCTTTATACTTTAAAACATAATCAAATATTCCTCAAAGGGGCATCCTTGCTCATAAGGAAACAATTTTGCTTTATTTAGCCTTCTAAAACAACATTATCTCATTAGGCACCAAGGTACTTTTCGATGACCACCTACCCCTTCACTTAAGTTATAAAGTTATTTTATAAAAATAATTTAAGTGATTGATTAAAAGCAAATATTAAATAATCCAACCTTAGGCTCTCCAACGCCACCATAGAAATAACACTGCTAAGGACACTATGGGTTTGAGATCAGTTTCCCGAAATTGACTTACTATAATATCAACTGCTAAAAATAGTCTAAGTTGCCGGTTTGGGTACGGGTTCAGATATGGGTTCGGGTTCGGGTTCGCCAGTTCGGCAAAGTTATTTTTTCCTAGGGTACGGGTTTGGGTACGACCATACTATATATATATATATATATTATAAATTTATAAACATAATGATAATGCCATAGACTCATAAGCATGCTCAAAATTATAATCATATGATCATAATGCCATAATGCCATAGAATATTGAAACAATGAAATACGCCATATGGTAATACCTCATATAATCTGTAATCATATTCATAATTTGCAAAAAAGTAAATAGTAAATACTCAAGTCTTAAAATGTCATTACACATTGAAAATTCAAATTACAATCAAGACAATATTTAATTTAGTATTACTATTCTTCAAATTCATCATCCTCATCATCCTCAATTGGTTCAATAACTTCAATTTCATTTGAACCACTATCAATTGGATTGCCACTCCCATTAGGTGCATTAGTTGCCTCATTGTCATCCATAGAAGCCAAGGTAAGTTGTGCAATTGTAGCATCTAAGTCAGCACACTCAGGGGTGAGATCCCAATTCTTTGACACACCCTCATTGTATTCAGGTTTCTTATGTGATAAGAGACGAAGGTTGGAGTGTACATAGACCAAATCCTCTGCTTTTTTTGCACCCAAACGATTGCGCTTGACCGAGTGGATGAAGGAGTATGTACTCCAATTCCGCTTAGCTGAAGAGGAACTTGCAACCTGTTGATTATGCACACAACATTTAGTAATTACTATTAGTATTTACTATTTAATTTTACTTGCCGATAATAATCATAATATATAGCATAATAGCATCGAATGAAAAACGAAAAAATAAATAAATAAAAAGATTCATACTTGGGAGAGTATTTTAATTGCAAGAGGTTGCAAGTAAATGGAGCCTTGACCATGTAGATACCACCAATCATCAGCATCTTCCTATATCTGTCTAGATGAGCAGAAACATCATGATTTTTTGCAGCTATGAATTGGCTAAACTCGCCCATGACAATGCTTTGGATTTCTTCATCTACAAATATCTTTCTAAATGCAGCCTTATAGCCAGCAGCAACCTCTAAATCCCTATATGGTGCCATCCTCCTCGGCAATGAAAGTATCTCTTTGCTATAATACTTTGGTGACAAAGCAAATGCTAAGAGATGTAAAGGGGTGATCTTGTTCCAACGGTCAACAATAATAGTTTGCACAGTTTTGAAAAATGATTCCGTTGGGTCATGTTCCTTGGCATCTATTATTGCTCTTATTTTCTCCACCATAGAATCCATGCCATCATAAATTTCACCCAAACATGGGCGATCAGTATCAGTATACCTAATCATGCTCATAATAGGCTCGGTGAAATTTAAAACATACTCCACACGAGCCCACCACTCATCATCTAAGATCATTGCTTTCACTTTTTGGGCTCTTTCTGTGCTTGATTGCCTCCATACACTCCACAAACTGTTGATGACCATAGAACCCAAGGCCTGTCGCACCTTCACAAGTCGTCTTAAGACAATTGTGTGAGATGCAAATTGAGTTTCAGCAACCTAACATTGTAAGAAAATGCATGTCACAAATCAGCAATGAAAAATTAAAATAAAAAAATAAAAAATTATATTAAAAAATCAGATTTAAATTACCTTAAGCAACTCCAACTTGGAGAAGGTCCTGAAGATGGCTTGTGACATATGATGATTAGTCACAAACATTTGGATCTCCTCACCCTCTGCGTAGATTTGCTTGACCCACTCAATTTGTGTACCAATCTTTTGCATTATCAAATTGAGTGAGTGGACTGCACATGGTGTCCAAAAAATGTGACCATATCTAGCCTCCACTATAGCCCTAGCTGCCCTACAGTTTTTAGCATTATCTATTATGACTTGGACAACGTTTTCAGGCCCCACCATTTCAATGGATTCTATGAGGATATTGGCAATAAAACTTGCATCTTTTATTTTCCCTTCACAATCAACTGCCTTCAAAAACATCGCCCCTTTAGGGGACACTGCTATAACATTGATCAATGGTCTATTTTTGCAATCCTTCCATCCATCAGAAATGATGGACACACCTGTTTCGACCCATGTATCCTTGATTACTCTCAATGCTACCTCTGCTGAAGATTTCTCCTTTGCCAATAAGGTGGTCCACACCTTTTCATACCCAGGACTAACATAATTAGGAGTTGTTTTAGAAATGGCTTTCACCATTTCCCGCCAATAAGGTGATCTAACAAGGTTGAAAGGAAGCCCATTGCCATAAATGCAACGTGCAATGCTCTCATCTGCCAACTCCCTTGCTTCATTTTTGAAGGCTCTATCCAATGGGCCTCTTTTTCGTGTCACCAACATATTTTCTCCTTCAAAAGATTGTGCCATTTCTATGAAAGGATGTGGGCCAGCCGGTTCTGATAAGCCACTAAGTCTTTGCAAGCTTTTGCTTTTATTTTTACCTTTCTTCATAAGAGGATGGTCTGTAGCCTTTGGTGTTTTGAATGCATTGTCAGCATCCTCTTGTTATTTAATATAACCCATTATTTGATCCTTTGTCAACCCTTTTTTATTTGGCCCAAGGCAAGGTTTTATTCCTTGATTACCAATAGCACATAAATGGGCTTTCACTCGAAAGTACGAGCTCCTATATGTAGTTCCACATTGGCTGCAACGCCAAACATAACCCCCACCACCGGGAAGTTGTTGAATCATTGTCGTATGTCGCCAAAGAGGTGAGCCTGGATCATATTTAAATTGACTCTCTACACCCATTCCAACTGAAGTAGAACTATTGGCCATTTTGTATGAAGATATGAACCTAAAATAAATAAAAAACAAGTAATTTTTTTTAGAAAAAATGGGCATTATAACCCCTTATTTTGCATAAAATGTTCTTAAAAAATTTCAAACCTTACTAGAAAAAGAAAAAAAAACTTGAAAAATCTTCAAAAAAATTATTGAAAACTAAAAAAAAGAGGATAGATTCACTCACCTTTGATTGCTTGATCTTCTTAGTGCACCTATTCCTCTCTTGTTTCTATCAGTTGAACTCCTTCGTAGCTCTTACAATCTCACCTTCGAAAAAAAAGAGAAAACCTGCAAAAATCAACTATTTTAGCTTGGAGGCAAAAAAATGGTGTTTTTGCTCTTTTGAGTTTGCAAAATGAGCCTCATTTGGTCGGCCAAGTCAATATAAGGCAATCTGGGCACTTTTTAGGGTTTTATTTTTTGTTTTTAAGTTGAGTTTTTGCCTTTTTCTAGGCTGGATGACGTGGGTCCTCCTAGGTCCTTCTGGGTTCTTCTCGCCAAGTTGTTGCTTTCCACTTCATGGCCCTTTCTGCGGAAGGACCCAATGTAGGTCCCAGTGTCTTATAGAAACCCGGTGAGAACCCAAAGCCAATCAACTGTAACTCCACACGATTTTGGCGGTTCGGGGCGAAACCTAAGGACCCCAGCAGGTAAATAGTGCGCTCGCCCACCATCAACCGGCTAATAAAACATTAAAGCTCATTGGACAACCCCCACACACTGCCCAAACAGGAGACCTTATGTTGCACTGCCATCTAGATGAATTATTAAATATAGCACTTACTAAAAATAGTAAGTGAGTCAAAACCAAACTAGCCCAAAGGACATCGAAAATGGGGACATTACATTATATAGATGCTAGGAGCAATCCTTTGGACCTTTGGATGTAGCCTTTTAGTACCAATAACACCTTCTTCTACAACATGTGGCCTAAACACAGGTGGAGGAAATGTTAATTCTTTTTTCGCACCTCGTACTACACTAGGATCACATACCACTTTGGAGAGTACATGATGGAGGAAGAATGTCCATGAACAAGCAAAGAAGACAATAGTAAATTTCTAGTACTACTCTAGCTTGCCATTCCATGTTGCTAGGTCTCCATATTGGCAAGGTATGGTGGATGCTATTGCAGCTGCAGGTCTTGGGTTTCAAGCTCCATCTTATGAGACATTGAGGCTGGGTACGTCACGACGCAAAATATGGGAGACGTTGTTAAGCGGTCATCTACCTTGGAGGAAATATTGGTTAAAATCGCGAGCGAAAACGCCAAAAATTGCCACTTTGTGCACGCGGTCAATGACTGGCGTAGCAACGACAAAACTTCACCAGCTTTATTAAAACGCTACGCGATGACTAAAAACGCGAATATTTCTGTAAAACGCGGCCAGAGAAAGGTAAAACGTGGCGGGCTTTTTTTAACCCTAAATTTTTTCGCTTTAACTCAGCGAAATGCATTCGCTTTCCTTCCATTCCACGTCGCGACCATTGCAACTGAAAAAAAAACGACGGCAGTAGTTAAAACGAGGGCAAAAAAAACAATCGGACGGCAACAAAGAAATTTGACGCAGGAGCCAAATAAATTTATTTGTGTCTGAACTAAATCCAACGGCAAAAAAAGGTCGACGTAGGAGGCAAGAAAATTTCATTGTTTGGTCTGGATTCCGCCCTTCGATTCTTCCGTTTTTCCATTCATTCCAATTTCCAGGTATGTGCACAGTGTGACTATAGTCTGTATTCGTAAAAAAATTGTTTCAAAGTTCATTTAGTTTTTAATAGTGTTAGATTTTAATAAAACAAAAAATAATTTGTTTAAAACTTTAAATTTATGTATTTTTTGTTATAATAATTCTTAATATTTTATATTGTATAAATTTTTAATAATGTATTAAATTTAAGACTTTATGTTATAATACATTTTATAATTTGAAATTTAATATATTAATTTTTAATTTACAATTTGATTTATTTTTAAATCTTTTAATATAATATTTAATTAATATTAATAATATATTAACTTATATTTGCAAAAGAAAATTGAAAACTTTTAATTTATTTTATTTTATTTTTAAAATTTAAAATAAAAAATAATTGAAAATTATTAATTTATATTGATATTATGATAAATTGACAATAATGAATAGTAGAAAAGAAAATAATAACAAAAAATTAAAATAATGATATTCAAATATCAAATTTTATTTCAATATCATTGTTTTTGTTATTATTTTCTTTTCGAGTATTCTTTATTATCAATTTATCATAATATAAATTAATACATTAAAATATTTCAATCATTTTTAATTTTAATATGTTTCAAAATTTAAATCTTTCAAATTTCAATCAGTAATATGTTCTAAAAATTCTATTTATATATGTGGTTTTTAAGAATATTTTAAAAAATTGTGTATTTTCAAATGTTCGATAAATTTGCCGAGTTATTGCCGAGTTTTTCCCCGAAGTTGCTTAGTCCCGAAGCCAGCCTTTTGGCCCAATGAAGTTATTGGGTTTGTCCCAGCTAAATCATGTTCATAATGCTGGATGGACAAATAGAAGGAATCAGACCCTCATCAACTTCCTCATCTTTTGTGATGTTGGCACGATTTTTTTGAAATTCATGGATGCATCAAATAGAATCAAATCTATAGCTGCATTGTTTGAGTTGTTTGACAAGGTGGTCATAGATGTAGGACCACGAAATGTGGCTCAATTTATTAGAGACAATGCTAATGCTTATGTTGTTGGGAATACCTTGATGGACAAATACCCCTCTATGGTTTTTATCCCATATGTAGCACATTGCCTTGATCTAACCCTAGAAGACATTGAAAAACTTGAATGGGTTAAGGAGGTATTGCAAAAGGCTCACATAGTTACCAAATTCATCTCTGACAGAACAAGGGTTTTGTGTATGATGCACTCTTTCGTAGAGGGCAAAGAGCTCCTTCGACTAGGGTTGACAAGATTTACAACACTTCCTTGCATTGTAGACTCTTTGCCAATAAAAAATGAATTTGAAACGAATTTTTGTTTCAAATGAGTGGATGAGTTTAGCTTCACAAATCAAACAAGTGGCATAGTAGCGGCTGATTGCATTTATTCTACAAGCTTTTGGCATACAGTTGAACAAGTTTTAGAATTTTTAGAACCTCTAGTAAAAGTTTTGAGATTAGTGGATGGGGAGATTACATTATGTTTACAATGCAGATAGTGGATTGGAGTGCAGACAAACAAGTTCCCAGATATATCAAATGTACCTTAAATCTTGGATCCTATTTGAGAACAAAATGAACTTTAAGTTGAGTGGGTAGACAGATGCGGTTAAGCAGGTTCGGAGACCAACATGATATCTGATAGAATAGTCTTCTATTATATGCTTTCAGGCTACAAAATAGAGTAATTTCATGGATCTACAATGGTATAATGATCTGCTAAAGCAAAATTCTAAGATGCTATAGCTGCCACACACAAACTAGTTTACATTCAAATCATAATAGAAGACAAAAAATTCCAGACAATCTGTACCAACACCATTGAAATGTGTGTCAAACTACGATCAAACAGAAAAAAATCAAATCTGTGGCTAGTCCATGCAAATGTAAAACAGATTCAGAACAAAGAGATTGAGTTAGTTTCTTCCCAGTCAGAATTTGAGCAGCTAACATATTCATAGGAGGCCTGGTTGTCTGGGGATATCTGGCTGTCCACCCCACCTCCTGGCTGTTTCTGGTCCTGCCAGAGCCTGGGGGAGTAGCTGTATCTCTAAAATGTGTTGAGGATGGGGATGTGTCCCCTTGCTACATCCTTTTGTTCATTATTTGTGGGCTCTTACTATATATCTTAGGAGACATGGAAGTAGATTTTCTTATTGAAACTTGCACTCCTATTCTTCTAGGTAACTTTTTTCTAAGTGCTCTTGACACCCTTTCAATTCATTTCGTACTTTTGTAGTAATTGTTTGACAAATTGCTGCATCAAAATATTCTGGATGGACTATCTTCTTTGGAAGCCATTGAAAAAGAAAATAATAACAACTTACACATTTGCTATTCAAACTGTAAACATGAAGACTGCTATTTAGAAGATCAGTCTGGAAAAGCCAAGGACTTCTTAAGAATTAAAACCAAAACCATAGGCTCTATTTGTCATGTAGTGTAATCCTTTTAAGAAGAAATTGCTGATGTAGGACATCTCCAGTTCCATATATTAATAGGAACTTCAATATTGAAGGTCTTTATCAATATAAAGAGTAACTTTTTCTAATGGCTTCAGACCCTTATCGACAACACTTACCAACTGACAAAAACTCTTTTGACCAAGAGGATAATTGGTTTGTATCCCTTCTTGATGATAGATAAACAGCTCCTGTTGAAATTGAAAGAACCAGGGTAAGAGGTATCTAGCACGTGAAAGTAATTAAGCAGAAAAACACAAAAGCAAAAGCATAGAGACTAAACATTAGATGGTAATCCTGAGGTGTTTAAGAACACCAAACCACAAACATTTTAGCTTATAGCTGAGGAACTTCAAATGTAAGTGCAAGAATGAATTCACAACAAGGCTTGGTCTAAAGTACCAACAACATTATCATCTTCCTTTTTGAAATCACCAATACACAACCTAATAATTCCCCTCATAAAGTGACAAGGTTGATGGGGCATGACTAGACATTCCTAAGATGAAGCAAGGTAGTCTCCTGAGAGCCTCTCCTAACAACCAAGGCTGAGGAGTGTCTGTCAAGAGAGAAGAAATAGGTGATGCACACTTGTCCCTATGACCTTTATTGTGGGTCAAAGGGGTTAGGAGGTCCCCATTACCAAAATGAAGCAGATCCACAACACCCAGAATGAGATTATAAAGGATGGGGTGCCTTAGTGGTTGTAGAAATGGATGTGTTGTCTCATTGCTTCATCTTCCTTGGCATGTGAATCAACACCCAAAGGGTGCTTAGAACCAGTGACTGCTCTGATGATGTGTTAAAGAAATGTAATCAACTGAATAGCTCTAGGGGTCTTCATAAATGTCCTAGCCTTAACCTTGTAAGTGACAACCTCTCTAAGGTAGAGGGCCAAACATCTAAAATCAGGACAGCAAATTAAGGTAGATAAAGAATCACCCGAGCCTCAAGACAAAAAATAATGACTCAAATCTTATAGTAGATTGGACACTTGAAACTGATGTGCTCCTTAATCATCATCTCTTGGAGGGAATTGGACAATATGTCCTCACTACTCAAAATATAGTGAATATTCTCAACTCATATTTGATGGGAACACATCCTTAGCTGACCAAGTGGGATCCTTAAGCCAAATGACAAATGATACCATAAATGTTCTATTATAAATTTATAAATGGTTTGCTTTGGGATGAGAGGATATGAAGGAAAGTCCAAATTATCTAGATTTATTTTTTGGTATATGTCTTGTTGGACAGCTCTATTGATCGCTTCCTTTGAGGGAAGGAGACATGAAGGTATGTCAAGAAGCATTTGTAAGGAGCGAATTGATCAATAGAGATGTTGATGGTTGCAGTAGTAAATTGGTTCTAGCATGCTGATTATGTTGACACCTAATAAGATCCTAGGACACAACCAACTTCTTATAACAAAGGGTCAAATATGGGTATCCCTCATAACTGGTGGTTAAATCACTTAAGCGTTTGAGTATGTGAACATAGAAAGTAAGCATATCTTTGAGGTGAAGGGGCTGGGTACTGATCTTAGTCTGGGGATGGACCAAGGAACCATATGCTGATTACCTCTTTAGAACACATCCTATGTTGAAGAATGATAAGTTTAACCCTCTCAATAGGTTCTCACTCGCTAGATACCAGAACAGGGCCCAAACCTTTATATAAAGAATTGTGGGTGTAATGACTGCATTCAAGAGGCACATCTTGGATGTGATATCCTGTAATGTATTTGACAGAATTGGCGCACCAAGGCAGAAAGTGAGGCATATCCTCACTGAGATGTGATTGTGAGGTAGGCTTCAGGATGGAAGTTTGTCTAGTAAACTGCACACCTAAGTAGGTGTATGGTGTCGTGATCTCCACAAACACCTACTAGTTGAGTGGCTGAACTGAGAAAGAGCATCCATGGAGCTGTTCAAGGCCATAACCTCAGTCTTCACTAGGGTTGATCACCAAGTGGTGAAGCTTACAAAAGGTGAGCAAAAACATGAAGTTTTCAGAGATAGAGAGGTTAGGGGGTGATAGAGGGTATTGTAATCTTAACATGAATGTATATGTCACATAAAACCACCATCATCTACATGAGTATGTTGCAGAAGAAAACCTCAAGGTGACCTACCTAAAAAATTACCAAATAGAGATAGTGAGAGAGAGATCACTGCTTAGTTGGTGAGAAAGGGATCGCTACTTAATTGTCCACAATGGTCTCATTAGTTTCATGATTTCACTAATGATCAATAGTCTGGAAGTCTCTCCTGAATCTTGCCTTGTACTAAGATCATTGCTCTCCAATTGCTCAAAGATGTCATTCCCATATTTTGGCATAAAGCTTGGCAAATGTATTGCTGTCATGATAGTCTTCTTGTTATTTAGATTTGAAACTTTGAAAAATCCCCTGAATTATGAATTGAATGTATATCTACAGTAAAGAGGGAAGGTAGTGGGAGGAGAGGGAAGGAAGGAAGGAGGAATTTTGAGTGGGCAATATAATGAAATAGCTCTGCTATAGGGAAGGTAAGCAAATCCACACCATATTTGAGCAAGTCAAGACAATTCCAATAATCTTGATTATGGTGCCTCTTTATGAAAATGAAGCTATATTTTAATTTAATATACCTCCTGGATTTTAACTTCCAAATATCCCTTTCAAAAAATCCCAGATGGGGACACACAATTTGTTTTGGAAATAAACAGTGTGAAGTCAAATATCTTTAATAAATTTTGTTTCTGTGTTGGTTTTGTAAACAGAAAAAATGGATGTTCTCATTGGTGAAGACTTGAATGTATTAAGAGTCCAATAATTTAAATTATTGGGAGGAAATAAAAAAAATGTTCAGTTTTAATGAATTGGATTTAAATTTGTCTATACAAATATCATGTTCTGTTAGCACTAGATTGTTAGTTCTCATTGATATTAGTGACCAATAGAGGGTTTCATTTATGAATTTGTAAGTATATTTGTAACAACTTCCTCATATATGAATTTCATTTGTGCTTCATGGAATTCATAATGGAGAGTTGAGTCGCATTTGAATACAATGACAGTAACTTATCTGTTTGCTTTTCCTCTTTTATTCTCATGGAAGTTGTGGCCTTTATTACATTTCACAGTCGATTTTCTTGTTTGTGGATTTTATTATTTTAAGAGTATGGGCATTGTATCTATCACCAAATTGGGTATATCAAAGTCGAGAAAGAATCATATGTGCTACAAGAGATTTTAAAGTATGTAGGAACAATCTTTTGGGAAGTTTAGTTACACCCATGTAGTTTTAATAGGTTTTATGAAAGATAGTTTTAAGTTAAAAGCTCTAAACATGGCATCCTCTTTAGGTAGATTGTTTTTCCAAATCTGGTGATAAGAGTGGACCAGGGCTTCTGCCCTACATCATAAGATTGATTATGTTTGTGTCTATTTTTTCCTCATATTTTCTTAGTTTGTAGTATTTATATTTGGTTGTTTGTATCTGAATACTTGATAGATTAGCTTCAAAAATTTGAAGGCATCTCATTCCTAGGCAAATCAGCTTTTTTTGGGGCCATTGAGGAGATGATGCATTTACAACTATTTGTGGTAATAAGAAATAAGTTTTTTAAGATAAAACTGTGTAGGATTTTTTGCATCATAACCATGTGATTCATTATTAGGATAAATGGATATGTTAGGATTGTGGACTAGAACTCCTCATATGAAAAAATCCAGTATGTAATGCCAAGTTGGATATCTGTTGGACAAATTAAAAAATAAAGTAGCTGGTTCTGGTTACATATGATAGTTGTAACTCGAGTGTTTTGGTGCTTTAGAAACTTTGAGAAAAATTGTTGGAGAAACCCTCAATACAAGGAATGACACGGGGACCTCTAAAGCATCCTTCAATGCTACAGTGGATTATACCCGAAAATTTATAAATTGATACACCTATGCTACAATGAATCATATAAATAAATTGTAAATTGAAATAGCTATGCTACGTGGATTATATAAAAATATTGTAAATTGAAACAGCCATGCTTCAGTGGACTGTATCAAAATATTTTTAATATTTTATATCCATGCTTCCAAAAGCTCTGTTGTTTGAAGAGCCATTCGGTGCTCGTGCAAAAATGTGACTGATTGCG
The DNA here is from genome assembly GCA_007258455.2 of Sequoia sempervirens. NCBI lineage: Eukaryota > Viridiplantae > Streptophyta > Pinopsida > Cupressales > Cupressaceae > Sequoia > Sequoia sempervirens. The sequence goes on along the minus strand of VDFB02099065.1, from coordinate 15,331 downwards.
GATCGCCACTAATCACATCTGAATTCTTTGAGAATAACACTATTAGTTTTTTATTTCACCTTAGAGCAACATCAATGTTAGCTTAAAAGAGAATTTGTTTCCTAGTGTGCAATGGCAATCAACTGAAGTAGCCATAAGGAAGGCACAATTGGTAGCTTTACATGATAGGAATCTAAGTGCATTAAAAATTCCAGCATAGTTTGATTCGTTCTGCAAGTTTGAATATTAATATATGTTGCTATTCATTCTTTATTTTTTTAATTAACAGGAAAAATATTGGGAGGAGCATCCAGGGGAGGCTGTTCCAATGATGAAGCCATCATTTTACTGGGGCCCATGGAGGGTTCAAAGAGAGGATTTTAAAGAGCCTTGAAATAAACGTTCATGTAAATTTTCTCTACTTTTGAGTGCACTTCCAAGTTATTTTAATGTCAAAATTAGGGCAAACAAAAATTAAGTTTTTTTTTTTTTTTTTTAAAGTTGTGAAGCAATAAGTATTTCTAGATGATTCTTTTGTAGTATGTCCTGTTTTCAAAATTATAAATATGAAATCTTGTGCTTCCTAACAAAGAACATCCTGTAAGGTGCAAAGTTGTAGCCTGTTCTTTGAAAATGGCCTTTAAATTCTTTGACTTAAATTTTTTTAATGATTCAGTGTTTGTATTATTCAAGTATATTCTTGTATGATCTAAAATCTACTAGACAAAGGTTTACATTCAAGAAAGAAAATATATATTAGCAACGAAGTTTCCATTTTATGCTCTCTACATTTATTTTGTTGATGTGATTGAAATTGGATAAGCATTCAGAGACTATCCCAAGAGTTGCTCAAGTTTTGTTATTTCACGTGCTGTTGAATAATTTTAGTAAATTTTTGTTATTTCATGTGATGAATAATATTAATATTAGATTTTTATTTTCTAGAATTTAATTTAATTTGATTTTATGTTTTTTTATATTATTTGGCTGAGGGAGGAGGGGGAAATGAGGATTACAAGTAGTTTTGTTTTTAGTCAGTATGAGTGGTCATTACTTCAATGATACTTTTCTCATTTACCAACTACGAGGGAAGGGGGCTATCTAACATATAGGTTCCTTCGAACATTTGTTAGAAGGGGAGGATAATCCACCATGGTTAGGTTTTTCACCCTTTAACTACTTTCTTCACGGGAAAAGCTTTGAGAGCATGTTAGCTGTTAGCTCTCAAAAACGCAGGCGGAATGCCTCAAGAGGTTGCCAATCTCTTGATACGCTTTAGGGTAACAGACAAAGTCAAGAGAACTCAACCTTCTACTCTTTAGGTGCTGCAAACCTGGGCGGGTGTACCTTTCTGTTTGGTGCAGACTTAACTTGTGATTATCTTCTTCAAACAATGTGTTCACAATGGGCAATGGGAGGTGAACAAATGAAATCCAACTTGAAAACAGTAACAATATTCTGATCTGAATCCTAAAATGAATGCTTGATTAACATATGTAAAGAAAACTGAATAAGTTCAAATGGTGAAGTGCAGAGACTAGTGCCTTGTTGGGTATGCAGAGTCAAATGAGATCAAGATAAGCAACACTTCTCTGAGAAAATTCAAATTATCTGGCATATATTGTGCTTACAACTCGTATCAACATGCAAGAATGTGATTACTAAGCTCTACTTGAATAATCCAATTGAATCCCTCTGATTACTATGATTAACTAAAAGGATTTAGTCTTTACTTGAAAGAACCAATCAATTAATCACACAAGTACAACGGATGTGCACTGATAAATTGAATACAAACTTGTCATCAATTTAAACAATTAGGAAGAATCCACCTTGGAGACAACTTAGCAATCCTTTTATTAAATTCAATAGATAACTGATACCAGACATGTGCAACAACATCAATTGACATTCATAAATACGTCCATTTTAAAACATGCATCATAGCCTCTAATTCGATAAATTTACTGTTCTGTCTCCATACAATTTGCCTACTGTATCGAATAACTCATAACTGATGCCCTTCTACAATTACCAAAATGCCTATTTATACACCAGCATGAGAAAAACATATCAAATTGAAATAACATGTCAGCCCTCCAGAGAATTCGGGCTCCAATCAAGTCGGCTTGCAACGGTAATTAAACATCTACATGTCGGCCACAACATTTGAATTTCTGTTATTCATCAGTGAGACAATCGGTGAGACATGTCATTAACTATGCCGAAGGCAATTCAATCGCTAATCATCCCGTGTTCACTGTGCTCGCATTTGCCGTGACATGTCTGAGTCGAGGAGATATCCTGTAGATCAAATTGCGTTTCCCCGAGAGTGCTTTTACCTTTCACATGTCGCCGGGACCTTCTGTTCGTCACACCAAGCCGCACCTTTCTTTTCACCCGCTTCGCTATAGCTCAAAGATATCGGGGAGACTCTATGTCGATCATACAATGTTTCACCGAAAGCACCCACTTATTCACATGTCGCTGTAACAACCCCATTTTCATGCCGACAAAGCGACCTCAGCGTTCTATTCAGTGAGACCCCGGGCACCTCGCCAAGACCACACCGAAACAAATAGGTCACACCGAGCAGTTATGTTTTGTTCTATTCACTTTTGCCAAGACATTTTGGCCTTCTCACCGACAGAGACCTCATCGTGTTATCGGCGAGACATAATGATGTCGGGGAAACCTCATGTAGAGTGCTCTTGTTTCACCGAAAGTTACCCCGAGCTAGCCCTTTGTTCGCCAAGAGAAAAGAGATCTCACACCGAAGGCCATCTGAAAGAACCCTTATGCTCCGTCGGTAAGACATGCGCATGTCGCCATGACCCTTCAGCGAAGACTTATGTTTGGCCGAAGAGGAGACACATACGAAGTGTCGGCGAGACCGAAGGTCACTTGCCGAGACCTCATATCGATAGCCCAACTTACACTGATATGCACCCTCCCACCACCGGTCGGCAAGACAAACAGGACTCGCCAAGACATAATGCCGATATCGCCTAGCTCTGCCGATGAATCCTCATATGCGCAAGTCGGTGAGACCCGACCCATTCAGGGAGACCTCACACAGATGAAAATACTTATGCCGATATACCATTCCTCTGTCGCCGAAACAATATGAAAGTCGCACCGATAACTGCCGGTGAGTAAACTCCAATCGCCGTGACACAGAAAACGTCTTGCCGATAGGCAATACAGACGTTTTATTAGGAAAACGGATCGGGGAGACCCCGATATTGTCACGCCGATAAGCCTGCAGCAAACAAATGTTAGCAAAGATGCATGACTCGATGGATTCAAAGGGTAATATAGCAAAATACGGGCATAATATGGGTGAAATATGCACACGGTAGGACCAATCTGGAAATTTATGAGTAAAACCAACATGTGAAAATATCAGATTTTTACAGTTCCAACATTAGTCACCCTTATCAAACAATGCTAACTAATATATGATTAAAGAACAACTTTATTATGCATAAATGTAATTATTTATGACTTTCATGAGTATTTCTTATTATTATTCTTAAATTAAAAAAAATGATTTGTGCTTTAGATTATCTTTAGATGATCTTTGCGATCATGACTTTATTGCTCCCATATGTTGAAAATAATTATGAGCCAAAGAGACCTACTTTGCACAAATCATTTGTTTGTAGGCAGCTGTAATGGTTGCCCTTGATTTTTTTTTTATAAAATTTCTGATTTCTTGTTTGCTGTTCGTAAGGTTTTGATGTTGTTTGTTTGCTTTCAAATGCCATTCAAGTTTTTTGCATTTATGATAATGATAACATAAAGCATGGAAGTAAACTAAATGACTGACTTGCAAATAGGAATAACTTAAGAAATACTTTTCATGGAACATTATATCAGAAGCTACAGCTTTAACATACAAAATCAGACCTTTTCAAATGCATAGCAGACTCAGAAATGATTGTTTTCAGATCTGGAAATAAGACTTTCACAGCTGATAACTTCTCTAGGTTGGCATATATTAACTCCAGCAAGAAAGCCCACAATACCCCTGCAAACTCGCTACCAACAGCTCCCCTACAACCCTTTAAAGTGCAGATTATGACCTATACATCAGCAGGTCAAAACCAACAGTACCACCAAACTGGACGAACCTCCTTAACTGGGCGATTTGGTCTAATAAATCAGTTTTTCATCAGAAAATTCATGTAAATATATAGCATGGGGCACCTTAATGAGGAGTCTTCAAATATCCAACACCCAAAAAGCATTCACAAGCTGATAGGAAGTTATGAGCAAAATACCAGATTCAGGGCCTATTATGAAAAGCTCAGGAAACTCTGAAAACCACCACAAAATCACCCCAAAATCAAACCAAAATGAAGCCACGCCTCCACAAGCCAAAACCCCAAATCCAAACCTCAAAAAATACTCGAATATCTTCATGATTTTTGACTGAAACTGCGAACAATGAAGCTCTGAAGTGACCCCTGATTGGAATCACACCCCAGCTAGCTAGGGTAGGTCTTTCACTACGGAAGCCAGTCCTGATTGAAGACGGTTTTCATCCTCAACATCAAAATGCAGACCCCTGGAGAAATTCCAGCAACATCCTGTTATGCAACCAAACTCAACATAACCAAATGAGGCTCCAAATGAGATAATATAGGCTCAATGAAGGATTAGGGCAACAACAACATTTGAAATTTAACTTCCCTCCAAAAAGTTTGCCCCTTTTTGCCTTTGTTTCTAATTAAAAATACATTTTTAACCTTGCATAAGCCTCCTTGGGCGTCCCCCTTATCCAGTATACTAAAATACTTTTCACTCTCAAGGATACCCAACAACTCATCCCAGTGTCTCAAATGCTCTTCCCATGATCTACTAAAACCAAGGATGTCATCAAAGAAGATTAGGTCAAACTTACGTAACTATTTGCTGAGCACCCTATTCATGCATGAATGGAAAGTAGCTGGTGCATTTGGCAAACTGAAAGGCATGACAAGAAACTCGAAATGTCTAAAGTGACATCTAAATGCAGTCTTCTCCACATCCTCCTCCCTGACTCTAATCTGATGGTAACCCGATCTTAGGTCTATCTTGGAGAAATAGATTTGTCCATGCAACTCATCAATGCGTGGGATGGGATATCTATTCTTAATTGTCTTCTTGTTAAGTGCTCTATAATCCACACACATACGCATAGTCCCACCTTTCTTCTTCACCAAGACAATCGAAGAAGCAAATGGATTTTTGCTTGGCCGAATATATCCCATCTCCAAAAGCTCCTGTATGGTTTTCTCAATCTCATTCTTAAGTCTCTTAAGATGCCTGTAGGGAGTAGTAATCACCGGTTTAGTTTCCTCCTCTAACTCTATCACATGCTCAATGCCTCTATTAGGAGGCCTACCTAGAGGAATGCTACCAAAAACCTTACTCCTCTTTGTAATTAACTCCTGTATATTAGGTGGATAAGACCTCTTAACCTCTTTAGTAACTGTAGGCATAATCACACACTTTGCTGCCCACTCAATTTGACCATGTCTAAAAAGTCTCTCCATTCGTTTGAAAGACACCACACGTGGTCCTCCATTTGACATACCCCTCAAGACCACATTCTTCCCCTCTGATTTGAATTTTAGCTCCATGGTATGAAAATTAAGAGTGATCTCTCCCAAAGAACGTAGCCATTGCATCCCCATACTTGCATAAGTGTCTCCAATACTAACCACATAGAAATCCTCCTTAACTTCATAGTTACCAAACTGTATACTCAACTGAGGGACCATCTTAGTACAATTGATAGTAAACCCATCTGCTACCATTACCCAAAAACCACTCACCTCTTGTGTTTGAAGGCCTCTACGAACAACCATGCCCTCATCAATGAAATTATGAGTAGCTCTTGTATCAATCAATGCCACCATTCACTACCCCTTAAGTACTCCTCTAATACGAAGAGACTCGTTCTTCTGAAAGCTATGGAGTTGTGCTAGCTTCCCATCTTTGTCCTCCTCCTTTTCCCTGTCTTCTAGTGCCTTTTCATCCTCACTTTCTTCAAAATCAGATTGCTGGTCTAATTTTTCTAATGCACTTTCTTCACCAGATTGGTACTCTATTAAGAGTGCTTTCCGCTTAGCTGAACATTTATGTCCTTTGGTTGCAGGCTCCTTGCATGTGAAACATAATCCCTTCCTCCTACGTTCATTTAAGGTCTCACTGTCAATCTTAGTGCATTGTTTCTTAGGTTGTTTGTGCTCCCTTGTAATATGGTTTTTGCCCTTGTCTTTCTTGGACAACAACCCTTTCTTTAGTCTGAAATTTGTTCTTGAAAGTGGATGACTTCATGTCCCTTGCTTTCTTGATAGCTTCTTGAAGAGTTGGTGGGTTGAAATCCTTAATCCAACCCCTAAGAGGATCAAATAGACCATCAATAAAGAGTACTATTAGCCTTCTCTCTAATAAGTCAGTCACTAACACTGATAATTTGTGAAAATCTGCAACATAAGCATCAACTGTTCCCCATTGTTTTCGTTGTGATAGTTCCTTGAACTGTAGTTTTGGATCCAAACCTCTCTATTAATCTTTCTGTAAACTCAGCATATGAGGTTAACTGAGCATGTCCTAAGGTAGCCATCCCATTGTACCACCACTCATGTGCAATACCATCTAGATGAATAGAGGCATATTGTATGGATTCCAACTATGACATGGGGTTAAGTGTGAAGCAAGTGTAACTTTTGGACCCAAGTTTTTGTTGCCATCTTTCTTGAACCATCAAAATATGGAAGATTAAGCTTCCCAACCTTCCTACGTAGATCATTATTTTGATCCTTGTTACCCTTGGTGGGTGTATGCTTCATCCTAAGATCAATGTACTCCCTAAGTGATATATCCTATTGAAACCCAGGCCCTGCATCTAACCAATCTTATCTAAATTGTTCTTGTTGTTCAACCAAAATAAGCTCCGGATTAGGTGGAGCTTAAACTATGGGAGAAAAAATGGGCATTTGGGGCCTTGCCATTGCTCCCTCATTCTACTGATTAACTGCTCTTTGTTGCTCTACTTCATTACCTTGTCCCAAACGATCGATTCTTTGTATCAACTGGTCAAGTTGTTGGGCTGTTCTCCCTTGCCCTCTAACCAAAGCATCTAGGAGTAACATCATCCTATCAGGTGGAGTCTCTTGTCTTTCAACTTCTTCTCCCCTATCACCCATATTTTTTGAACTGGATGACTCAACTGAATAAGGTTCTGATTGCTGTTCCTCTTCAGATGAAGCCCAATGTTCCCAACAACCTTCTTCCTTCTTCTTAACTCTTTCCTGATATCTCCTTTCTCTGTCACTAATGCTCATAGAATAAGTTTACCCACTGGTTGGCAGGATGAAATGTGCTTTGATGCCATTGTAATGGTTGCCCCTGTTTTTTTTTCTTGTTTGTTGTTCGTGAATGTTTTGATGTTGTTTGTTTGCTTTCAAATGCCATTCAAGTTTCTTTGCATTCATGATAATGATAACATAAAGCATGCAAGTAAACTAAGTGACTGACTTGCAAATAGGAATAACTTCAAAAATACTTTTCATTGAACATTATATCAAAAGCTACAGTTTTAACATACAAAATCAGACCTTTTCAAATGCATAAAAGACTTAGAAATGATTGTTTTTAGAGTTGGAAATAAGACTTTCACAACTGATAACTTCTCTAGGTTGGCGTATATTAACTCCAACAAGAAAGCCCGCAATACCCCTGCAAACTCACAACCAACAACTCCCCTACAACCCTTTAAAGTGCAGATTATGACCTATACATCAACAGGTCAAAACCAACAGTAACACCAAACTGGGCAAACCTCCTTAATTGGGCGATTTGGTCTAATAAATCAATTTTCTCCAGAAAATTCATGTAAATATATAGCATGGGGCACCTTAATGAGGAGTCTTCAAATATCAACCCTTAATTTGCTGATTAAGGCCCCAAGGAATATTGTCAAACACTTCTCATACAACCTCTAAACTTGCTGCTTCAGTTTTTTCAGTTTGTTTGCTTGCTTGGAATGATTTCCAATGAAGTATAAATGCTTGCAATTTAACTCTACAATGTCTAAGCAATGATCTAAGGTGATAATGCAATTCTTTTTGACTTTTTGGAAGCAAATACATCAACTCTATATGAAGAATGTGCACCTACAACCAAGTGGCATTTTTACAAACACTTGGCATGCATACTCATATGATAATCTAGAGCTCAATCAATATAAGCATTACATCAAACAATTGGCATGCAACTTATCCCTCCTTTATTGAATGCAATCTCAATTACAATCCTGACATGAATAGCCAAGACTCTTGGCTTACAATACATGTTCTATTACAATGCCAAATCTGATATAAATGAACACCTACAACAACAAGACTAGATGACGGAAATAATAATGCAAAACTACTTCAAAATACAAGAGGAGCCTGGTATAAGATGTCTTCGATATTGATGATGAGAATGCAACCCTCTTGACTTGAATATTGAACTCCAAACAAGGTGCAATGACCCCTGCAGGTGCCACCCTTGTTTCAGACCTGTATGCTTCAAAAATTAATAGTTGTGGCATCAATCAAACTCCCAATCAACTCACACACCAACGCCACTACTCCCAAAATGGAGCGCTCCAATGACCAAGAAGAATCGATGCATATATTGGCCTCAATGAATTAAAATCTGAGAATTGCCCCTGTTGATGGCAGCCATGAAAAACCATCAACCAAAAATAATCTTCCTTGTCTAAGCCAACAAAGAGACCCTAGGAAGGATTGCTAAGGTACAAGGAATAGATTACTTCAATACCCACAACCATTGAATCTTTCTAAAGTGAAATATGAATAGAATCGTCCTCCTCTATGTAGATTGACCAACATGAAAATAAGTCTGATTATGACCAACAATTGATGAGAAATGCGATGCAATCCTCTCTCCAATTCGTACCAAGATGCTTCAATAAGTTGATATGTAATCTCTTCCTCCAAATGGAAAACCACAATACATCAACTGTAGTTCACCAAGAAGAATATGGTTGCAACAATAAATCAGCTGTTGCAATTGTCAAACCCTTATTCAAAAATTGTACAATAATACATCAGCTATTGTACTGAGATAAATTCCACAATGAAGCACAAGTTGAACTTCTGAAATGAAGCCCACAACTGACAATAATTTCAGTTGATAGTTTCACAGCCTCAAAATTGCTCAACCAATGAGAGTTTTGTTCCCAAAGGTCTAATAATGGCAAAAACCCTAACTGGCTCCTTCCCCAAATAGTCACATCAAAGCAAATATCAGTTTCCTGGATGATTAGAAGCAAAGCCCACCCCCTTGTAATATACTTTTCTCCTCTTGAGGTCGGCCCATCTAAAATCTTCTAATAAATCATTAATAATATTATTTTATATTTGCACTTTATAATAATATTAAAATATAACTTTATAATTCATAGTGTGCAAATATGTTGGAAAAACATTATGTTTTCCAACATTTGGATAACACAGTGTGTTTTCCAACATTAGGTTTTCCAGCATTCAAATGAACCTAGAAAACCCCCTTATAAATACTGAATCCAGGGGAAGAAGCCAACAACTGACTTGTTATCTGCCTCAAATGACCCTCTGACCATGCTCGTTAGCCTACGAGAGTTAGGAATAGGCTAAACCCTCTGTAAATTGATGCTCATGAAAATGGCGACATTACAAAAGCATTCACATGCTGATAGGAAGTTATGAGCAAAATACTAGATTCAAGGCCTATTATGAAAAGCTGAGGTAACTTTGAAAATCACCACAAAATCACTCCAAAATCAAACCAAAATGAAGCTACACTTCCACAAGCCAAAACCTCAATTCCAAACCTAAAAAATACTCGAATATCTTCATGATTTTTGACTGAAACTACGAACAATGAAGCTGTGAAGTGACCCCTACTTGGAATCACACCCCAACTAGCTAGGGTAGGTCTTTCACTATCGAAACCAACCCTAATTGAAGAGGGTTTTCGTCCTCAACATCAAACTACAGACCCCTAGAGAAATTCCAACAACATCCTATTGTGCAACCAAACTCAACATAACAAAATGAGGCTCCAAATTAGATAATATAGGCTCAATGAAGGATTAGGGCAACACAACATTTTAAACTTAACTTCCCTCCAAAAAGTTTGCCCCTTTTTGCCTTTGTTTCTAATTAAAAACACATTTTTAACCTTACATAAGCCTCCTTGGGCATCCCCTTTATCTAGCATTCTAAAACGATTTTCATGCTTTAAAAACACTTTTAAGTTCATCAGCTAGGTGCCAAGGTACAACTTTATGACCCCTCTGACCCTCAACATAAAGTTATAAAATGACTTTATTAAAATATTTCAAGAGAGGAAAAACACATTAAAATAATTAGACCTTATCAATCCAACGCCTAAACTGAAATGACACTGCTGAAAGTAGCTTGACCATGACCAGTTTCCACAAATAGACTTATTGTTTTTAGTAACTACTAAAAATAGTAAAAATATTGAAAACTCAAACTGGTATGAAAATTGATACGCAAAGAGACTTACTATAAACAATAAGTGTTGGATTGGGCCCCCTACTAAAAATAGAGTCTAGCTGAAACTCCAAAAACCTCCACAGAGGGACTGGAATTGAGTTCCCTTACCAACACCGTTTAGCCTGCAAGAACTCTAGAATAGGCTAAAGGTTATATCCACAACTCAGAGGCTAGGGGACATTACAATAGCATGAATCATTGGGTATTTTGGTTTCTTTCTTCTATCCTTACTAGTAAAACATTTGGAGCATGTAATGCTTGGTGAGTCACCCTTTTCTCAATTCACCCTCTAGCCTGTGTCCTTAGATGTAATTTTTTGAAGCATGTTATGCCATATAACTTACCTTTGTCTTATAATTCTAATGAATTCGAGATTAGCCTAACTAGCAATTGCACCTTGGTGTGCAATGGGTACGTCGAAGAGGTGTGGAAGGCCAATTAAGAGAAAAATGGGTCTATTTGTTGCATATATTTGTGTATTACACGAGATCAATTGGTAGGCCATTTAGCAAATGATGTTGTTTGTGCAACAAAGGTGTCAATGAAGATGTGATAGCTTCAAACAAAACCTCTAAATCAAGAAGATAATTAGAGTCCATTACCGACATGCCATAATTGCACAATATGGATTAATTTTTTTTTATACAAACTCCAAAGCAAATGTAATTGGTAGTTGTAAAGTCAAATCTCATGAATTTTTTAGTAGTCTACCCATGTGTACAAAAATGGGAGCTTTGGAACATGTATGGTCATTTATCAACATTCTACCTGCATGTGCAAAAACGAGAGCTTTGGTACAAGGTATAGACATTTATCGAAGAATATGGTAAGTATAATTTTTTGACATATTTACTCTTTCCCCATTTCCTACTTTTTGTCAGTTGCCTCATTATGTGTCACATGCTAAGCATATATGTAAATAGATCTAAAAAGGAGTGTGCAGAAGAAGAAATAGAGAGCTTATTTGAAGAAGAAATTACAGAGAGGATGGTGAACCTAGAAAATGGTGTTTCTCCCCAACATAGTGAATCTAGTAATCTTAAGGAAGAAATAGACCTTGTAGGGGAGCTACATGGGTTGAGAATTAATTCAAATTTTATGGATTGAATGACCTTTTTCACATCCATTGCCCCTTTCATGACTTTTCATATTCAGACTAGGATTTGATTGGAATGTGTATAACAAATTGTAGGGTTAAAAATAATTAACTTATTAAGTTAATAAATAAGGGTTAAAAATAATTAACTTACTAAATTAACAAATAATTAATTAAAAAAGTAAAAGTACTTTTAAAGTTATGAAAATTGAAATATTAATAAAATATCTACCTAAAATATGGAATTAATATATTACAAACAATATTAACATTAATTGAAAAATAAACTTAATATTAACAAATAAATTAGTATAAAACACATTCATGAGCGATGGAAACTAACGGTCGACTGTTGTCGTCTGCCACGACTAGGGTTTTGCTTGGATCGAGCCCTTTGGGAAAGGATTCTCAGGAAAAGATCTGTGGTTTTTGGCATAATGGAGATTGCAGCAAGGAGAATGCCGAGCGGGGAAGCCAAACAGAGAATGATGCGAGGCAATAAAAAAGTAGAGAATGATGCGAAGAAATCAAGCCATAGTGGAGATGACTTTGATTTGGATGGGGGTGACCGGTCTGCAGAACGAAGTTAGAGGAGAGGACATCCTGGTGCTCTCGTAATAGGAGGCGATGGATTTGTTAAGGGGTCCAAAGTGGCTCAGACTGGGGGGAACCAATCATGACCCTCTCAGACATTGAGGTTCTCAACCAAAGTTCCGTCAGGAAGGGGAGGAGGGGATTCTGTCTTACCTCTGTCATCTAGAACAATCACAGTGGAGCTAGATGGCGAGCTTGATCAAGAAGTGACTTTTAATGAAAAAGTTTTCTCTGGGTTGGGCCTGATTGGGAGATTCAGGGGTTTTTGGCCAAGCTTGACTGATCTCCACCAGTGGATTTATAACCATTGGAAGCATGTTTTGGAAGGGTATGTTCAAATCTATCCCATGGCTAAAGGTTAATTCATTGTTGTTTTTGAAAAGGAGTAGGATAGAAATAAGATCCTTTGTGACTATCACTAGGATTGGGAAGAAAAATATACATTGATGCTAAAGCCATGGCATCCGACTTTCAACCCAACCATTAAAGTGTTTGAGAGGGTTCCTATCTGGGTGAGACTTCCTAACTTTCCCTTACAGTTTTGGTTTCATTCATGCTTGGAGGTTGTAGGGAACTCTTTAGGAAGCTTTTTAATGGTGGATGAAGGGTCCTCAAATCTTCTGCATTTGACTTTTGCCTGGATTTTGGTGGAAATGGACGTGTCTAGGGAGCTTTCGGAAGAGATATGAATAAAAACTTCGAAAGGCTATTGGGTGCAACCCCTGGATTATGAAGGGGTACCCTTTAGGTGCAAAGTTTGCTATAAAACTAAGCATTTGGCTGTTCAATGTGCCAAACACAGAACAACTAAATCCGCTTCTTGGTGGAAAGATGTTGCTCCCCAGCACTATACAGTGGAGAAAAAGGAAGAGAAACAAGTGAGCTTTGAAGAGAAAGGAAGGGAAGAAGGGGGTCAAGAAGGGAAGGCATTGGTGGAAGTTGTTAGAAGGGAGGATCAACAACATACTAGAGTTGTCCTGACATAGGAAGGGAGTCCGAATGTGAACATAGATAATGCTATCCTCAATCGAGGTGAAAAGGAGTTGAATTCCAAAATTTGGGTAGCAACATCCGAATGTTGGAAGAAAAGAGGTGTGGTGAGGTCGCAAGAGAAAGAAATTGGGAAACGAAACGCTGATGAACAAAGTTAGCAAACAAGTGGAAGTTTGTATGGAGTTTTGAAGGGTCCCCTTGACAAACCATTGAAATGGCAGAAGGAGGCTGCAAGGGTGGAGGATGGTTGGCAAATTGTTAGGGGGAAGAAAGCAAAGAAAGTAAGCAAGGAAACTTTTGCAATGGTTCTTCGGTCTCAAATGAAGGGGAGACCAAATAGTGCTCCAAACTCCTGACTTGTTAATAGGTCTCTTTTAGGGATTGATGGTTTTAGGCTTGTTTTTTAGGGTTGCTTGTGGAGCTTCTGTCTATGTTGCTGTGATACATTGTTTATAACTGATGGAGTTGATTCTATTGTGGAGAGTTGGCAGGGTTAGGGGCTCTTATAGAGGAGCTTAGTGGTGCTGGAAAAGGGTTTTTGAATTAAAGCTGTAGTGAGAATTGTTATGTAATCTGTTTTTATTTATTAATAAAATGAACTCTATTACTGAGCAAAAAAAAACTAATAAATTAGTATAAAGTTGAGCATAAATTTTTAAATAAAATAAATTAAAAAAATTAAAATCATACTTCAAATAAAATATTTACAAGTAAAATCAAAGTTAAAAATAAAGTGAAAGGTAAAAAGTCAATTCATAACCAATAAATATAAAAAAATAAAATAAAAAATACTAAATTTTTAAAAAATAGTCTTAAGTAAAACCATTCAATATAAAATATAAATATAAAAAAGTAATTTTACTTTTCACTATTAACATATTTCTAATAGAAAAAATAAATTACAAATAAGTTTTTTTTTTTTAAATTAAAAAAATATTAAAAACTAAACTATCAATTACTTGGTAATTTTTTTAAAAACTTTTCTAATTGCATACATTCAAATTAAACAATTCATGGGAGTCTTGGGAAATAGGGACTCCATTTAGGAATTTAAAAATTAAATAATATCGTGCACCTCCGTGCAGTAAATATTGTGGTGTGGTGGTGGATGTAAAAAAGGGGAGAGTTTGACAGGAAAAATATTACGAAATGAAATCGATGATGACAAAAAAAAGGTTAAAATAGAGGGAAAAAGTGTTGTGAGGGTGAGACTTCAACAAATAAATATGTTGGCAAAATATCCGTAGCTGTCATATGAAAAGACTTGAGGAAACGTGTCGAATGGGTAGCGGTCATATGAAAGCTGTAAAAGACATGATTTATCTTTTCTCGAATAAAACACCCAACGCACAACTTTTAATGAATCATCCCCTTCGCCGGTGAACGCGAATTTGACCAGTAAAAAAAAAGAGAATTCTGCGGCGAAAAGAATCTAACGGTTGTCAATGCTTCAACTGACTTGCAAGGGCTATCTTTGTTTGCCCATTGTCCATAGACAAAATGAGCTTGCGAAGCTCAAATAAGGAAACACCTTCGACGTAAATATAGACAATCATGTATTTGTGTTAAAAATTGAAGACTTTTATATTGATATGTAATGTTGGCGGTTCTATGTTTTGCTAATGGTAGTCTTCTAAGATATTTTGGGTTTCTCTAGGTTTTATAATCTTTTGATTACCATCTTTAAATCAATATTTATTGTATGAATGTCTTTATTGTTGTCACCATTTTGTTAGAATGGTTTTGGTTGTGGATTGTCATTGTGTGTGGCAATTGAAATGAGTTTCCTTGTGCACACTTGCTACGATCCAACCTTGGTGGTTTAAGAGTTCTATATTTATGAAAGGAGTCGCATATGGTTATTATAATACTACTTTCCCCAAAGTATAAAATTTGAAATATTTAATGTTAAATTTTAATTATGATGATGGATTTGTTAATGTTATTATTTGAGTCTAAAGATTATAAAATATATCTAGTATTTAGAAGAATGCACAAAATGCTTGTTTATCAAAATCAATCAGTTTAATACTTTAGTATGTTAAGATCACTAGAGAGAGAGAGAGAGAGAGAGAGAGAGAGAGAGAGAGAGAGAGAG